>VWZW01006024.1:667824-880858 GCA_013397115.1 Edolisoma coerulescens | reverse complement strand
CTCGGCCGCCGGGCAGCCGTGCCCGCCGAGGCTCCGCTCGCACCGAGGGCACGAACAACGCGCACCGGGTGACGGGCAGGGGGAGAAAAAACACCCCACACCCGGAGTGTCGACCTCCCTCGAAAAGGCAGACGGCTGACGCCGCCGGGAGGCTCCGGCTCGGGATGCTCCGGCTCAGGCGCAAGCGGCAGCGCGGCACCTTCCCGGCCGCAGCCGCCCCGCTGGGGCANGTGCTGGGGCAGGGACTGGGGCCGGCCGAGAGCACCCTCTGTGTGAGAGCCCGGGCGAGGCGCTGCGCTCCCCTGGAAGCGGGGCGAAGCCCCCACCTGACTGGCGTTAGGGGATGGAAGTCACCGGGCATTGTACAAACCCGCTGGCCTGCCTGCAGACTGCTACTTGCTATATCCAGTTCGTGTGCTTTGCTGTCAACCTGGCTGTTACCGTCCCACGGCTGTCGCACGGCATACACCCCTGAAACAGGTCGCCGGGGCTGGTCCTTTCCAAAAAAACCCCCGTGTTAAGTCTGTATCGCACTGGGCAGGGCACCCCGTGGGAAATGCGGGCTCCTTCGGAGGAGAGCGTCTGCAGAGGGGTCAGGTAGTGGCACCATAACGGGAACTGAACGTAGTGAGGGAGTGGGTTAGAAAAGCGGTTTCCTGGAAAGTAGAAACTTGCAGGTGTCTTTCTAAAACTCTGCCAAGTTTTCAGCTGGCTGCTGAGACCCTCAGGGATACTCTGACATCATGTGCACTGGAGTGAATTAATAGGTGTGCTAAGACCAACTGAGATAATAAGGTAGTGTAAATGAGAACAAATCCTGGCTTCCCTAGTTCATTTGGAGAATGACTTACCTACAGCTATCACATGCTTTGAAATGAAATATTGAGAAAATGTTGGCTGGATCAGACACATTTCCTTCCATGGACACTGAGGAAGGAAGGTTTCAGCTGGCTTCTGGTATGCTTGTCTCATCCATCATGGCTTTTTTTGGCCAAATGACTTTACTGGGGGTTAGACATCAGTGATGAGCACTGTGAAGAGCAGATGGGGAGTTTAATGCACCCTCTGCAGCTCAGTCTTGTGTCTGGCTAATGTCCATGTGCAGTTCGGAAAGGATGTTGGAAAAGGTTGTTCTTCATTTTAAATTGCTCTTAGGGAGCTGTGCAGTCCATAATGTGCTGCAGAGGCACTTCTGTGAGATGTGCTTTCTTTGATATAGTCTACACAGCTTCACCAGAAGAATAACTTGGAATGTCATGAAACAGTCAGTCTTGGCGGAACAAGACTATGAATAAGTAGGTAAAAGACAAAGCTTAAAGGAAGAATCATTCCCAAGAATGAACCATATTTCTCCTTGATAATAACTAGTGAGTGCAGTGACATGCAAGAGACGGGTTTGACTTTCAAGTGACAAAAATGCTCCATATTTCTCCTATGAAAAAGGGAATCAATGTTTTTGTGGGTTTGGGGTGGTTTTGTTTAGGTTTGGCTTTTCAGAGTGGAAAGTTACATGCATGGCATAAATAGAGTATCAGTTAGTGGTATGGTATTCCTAACCTGGGAGCAGACCACTGGCTCACTTCAACTTGCAGCCACTCAGAAAAGGGCACATTTGACAGTGAACTTACTGATTACATTAGCTTCTGTGGAAATAGCACACAAAACCTGTTGAAACCGTGGAGAAAGAAATATTGTAGACACCTACTACGCTACTGGCAATGGTTAGATTAGAGGTGAATAATCCTGCTGGAACCATTTAAGAAAAGTACTGAGTATTTGCTATATCCTTTCTTATTTATATACTCAGACTAGAGGTAGAGACTTCCTGGTACAAGCTCTGTGTCAGGGATATCACTGGGTATAAACAGAGACAGATGGTGCAGAAGTTCTCAACATCGATTTTGCATATAGATAAGGTCCCAGGTACAAAACTCTAAGGAGATAAGACAACCAAAAGTGGTAAAGCAAAATGTTTGAATCTTGAAAAAAAGAAAGAAGTCAATGGAAAGGTTTCTGTTATGGCTCAATTATTCCAGCAGTGGAATAGCAACCTGGGACAGACAGCAAGAATTTTCCCAAGGTCAGGCAGGGAAAAGAACAGAAGGAAAGGCAAATGCAACAGAGCTGAAGTGGCTGCTAAGACAGGCATGCAGTTGCTAACACTGGCCAGAAAAAAATCAGTGCTTTCTAAAGGAAACAAACTATGATTGCTTGGACTTGTATCACTTTTGTGGATTTTAGCTCAAAGCCTAATCCACTGAGTAATGAGGAAATTCCTGAGTGCTTCCTACTGATGAATGTACTTACCCCACAGCATCAGGCATAGTCACTAGTAATCCTTGGCTCTGGAAGAAACTGAGAAGTCAGATCCAGATCTCTCCAGTATGTCTCACAATCTCAACATATGCAATGTAGGTTAGGTCATCATCCTAACTTGTTTAGGTACAAAAAAATAGAAGTACTTAGGCAACAAGTGAGAATTCGTTTTTGCAGCTGTGCTCTGATTTTTCATTCTTTTCCTGGATAAAGCACCTCTCAAGGGGAGGTGAACAGCACTGCTAGAAGAGATTGTGATTTGTTCAGCAGAGGAGAGAACAGGGCAGAAAGGAGAACGGGGCAGAAAGGCTTTTGTGCTTCTTGGAGGTCACTGCTGTTTCTGTAAGTTTTAGCCTGGGCTGCATCACTGCTGTCCTGCCGCGCTTTGTGGCTTGTTCATTGCTGTGAGCTGCTCAGCAACGCTGGGTAAAGCTGCACCAGCGGAGCTGTCAGCAAGATCAGGCCTCTCTCACCAACTCCGGTGGCTGCGTCAGGACCTCATGCAGAGGCTGTGGCAGCAGGAAGCATTGCAGCCCCGAAGTAATTAAATCGCTCTTTTATTGCTCTTCCTCCTTCATGCTCTCTGTGCAAACAGCACAGTGTGAACTGGCCCTTCCTCAGGACAGTGTCTTTCATGTAAAATGTGTTTCAAAATGTTTTGCAATGATAAAATACACCAAGAGCATTAAACAGAGAAGACAGATCTTTTCAGAGAAGGTTTGAAAGAAAGATGACAGTACAGCAAAGCAGAAAAAAATGCATGGAGTCTTCAGATAGTGAGAATAAAAAAAAAAAAGTAACAAATAAAGCCTTTTTTTTTTCTTTTTAATGCAGTTGCAGTCAGATAAGTACTGACGTTTCCTTGGAGTCAGAGTAACATGTTGAGGATCTGGATGGGTCTGGCCTCTGAGGTTCTGCCCTGGAAAAAGCACATCAAGGAGATGTAGCTTGACTGATGCTTAGTGTGATTGGGCCTCCAGATCTCAGTGTCATTCCTGCTGCTACTAGGCTGTCTATGAGACAACATGGCTGTAGTGGATAGCTTTTAAAAGCTTTTCTTAGAATACAGAAAAATATGGAAAATTACATCTTATTATTGTTATTATTACTGCTTTGATGGCTCTTGATATGATTTCCTGTACCTGCTCAGAGTCATTAGGTGGTGGAATAAGTGAACAGTTTTTTGATTCCCCCACTCTGCTAGAATGTCTGCCAACAGAGTTCCTATATCCATGCTGTCTGCTTGGCTTCACTGTCTTTTGTGCTTTAGTGTTCCTAAGTGCTACATCACAGCTTGGGGAACTTTGAAGAAGTCGATAGGATTCCAGCCTTGTAGGTTACTACAATGTGAAATGTGGAACATTTTATGTTGTCATGAAATCTATCACCAAATAAATGTTTTATCCAAATCTCTCCCTTTATCTTTGTGGCTAGAATCTTTACCTGGGTCTTTCTGCCCTCATCAAGACATAGTAATTAATTTATTGAAGTGCATGGTTGGATGTAGATCAGTGAAATTATGCATCTAAGAGAGCCATATTTTAAGACTCTGAAGATAAGACTTTCTGAAATGCCTAAATTCACTTTGTTGTCAGTGGAAAGTATTAGGTGACCATGATAACTTCCAGAGGGAATTCTTACTCATCCAAGTTTGAGTACAGGAGTTAGATGTACATGACCTTTCTCTTTTTGACTCTGTAAGGAACTTAGGGACTTCCTCAGAAAGATCTGCTTCATTGCACTCACAAGATACAGGAACATAGCAGTTAAATGAACTAAATCCCACCCAAGAAAATCAGATCCTCATCTGCGCAGCTGAGCTCTCCACTTTAAGCATTTACATATAGAGAATGCAGTTGTATTGAGACCCAGGATAAAAATAAAACCTTCTGCTATTTGGACAGCCAGACCTTTCCCCAGACTGCTGGCTCTTCCCTTCTTCTTCACCAAGCTCCCAGGAGAAGGCAGCGAGTAGTAATGCCTTCCTGAACCTGACCATGTCCTCTTAGTGCCTGGGTTTGTACTCAGCTTGTAGCACTGCCTTCAACACCCATTTTGTCTTGTAGTTTTTCGTGAACATGGTGGCTGAAAGTTAATGCGTTTTCAGGGTAACATTTTCTTAGACTGAAAAGGCTTTGACACTATAATTTGCATAAACATTACTATTTAATAATGGCCAAGACTGCAAATAGGAAAAGTCTTTGAAGACTTATTGAGACAATATTTAACTTCTCATTCCTCCATCACATAAAAGCTACTTGTTAATGAAAGGACCAGCTAAATGAATTCTAAAGCTCAATTAACTCCATCATTAAATGTTTTTAAAATACTGTTAGACCACTATTAGACCTAGAATTCTCCAGATACCTCTGGTCTTTTTAATTACCTGGAGTCATTATAAGGAGCAGTCACTGAAGTTCATTCATTCTCTCCATGCTTCCTACTAATCCACTTACAAACTCTGCCACCGAGCAACCTCAGGAGAGGCTATCTTTAATGAGAGCCCTATGGAATAATGGGCTATTCATTTCTCTAAATGTCACTTGCATCATATAATAGATTCACATGCTAATAAGAGGACAAGTGCCTCATATGCTGCTTATCCGTGATATAAAACCTTGGCATGGATCAGCTCCGTCTGTTAGCAGTCAACATTTTCGTAGAATCTTTTTAATGTTTATAAGTTGGCCCTTTGTTTAGGACATATCTGCAGTGAGGTACATTAAGTACATGGATAATGTCCAACGTCAAATGGTGATGTCTTCTCATGTCCAGGGACTGCTGCTTCTTCTGAGAATCAGGGTTCATTATTAGCCAACAGCAAATCCTGTACAGAGCCAGATGAGAAAGTTGCACTTGATTTTAAAGGCAATCAAATTCACGCATAACTTATGATGAATAAATAGTTCTTCCAGTATTGAAATTGCAAAAATTTGTTATCTTGGCGATTTGTGTCTTGTGGCTAATTACCTCTTGTCTTCACAAAGACACAAGCTCCACTTGAAGTTTTGCTAGGCAGAGCAGTTATAAAGTGGCATGTTTGTATGTGTGGTTTTTCTGATGCCTAATAGCATTTTTCTCTCTGAGAGAAGGACCAAGATGTTTCTTGCCCTAAGTTCGTAAGGTCTAATTACCCTATTTCAGTGAAGTGGATTCTGGTTTACTTAAGTATTGATATCATCAGATTAAACCTATTAAACTGGGGCATCTTGCCCACAGATACCATCCATGACATTTTAGATGTCATAGGGTACCTGAGACATTGTGAAGTGCTGGTAGAAATGAACAGGGCCTATAGGAAGCATTCAGATTTCTTACTTGGTAACTAGGACGCAGGCAGGACGTCAAATGGCACTGAGCTGAGCCCTAGTTCTCCACTGTCTGTATTGGGATCTTGGGCACTCATCTCCAAATATACGCATACAATTAAGTATTTTAAGGAAAATCCAACTAGCCAACTTTCACCCTTTTTTATTTTAGATACGTATACATACACTTTATTTTATTACTAAAGTTAGGGCAGTGACTGCCATCTGGAAAGGGTTTTCTGTTTGCATAGATCTCACTGTGGAGCCAGAAAAGCTGTTAAGTGCCAAGCCAGGATTTCCAAATTCTAATGTTGTTCTGTACCTTTGCCTTCACTGCAACCCACAAGCTCTCCCAAAAGCACATCCCTGCATCAGTAAGTACAACCACTGTTTTCATGGATATCCATGCCCTTTGCTGACAACCAATTCGTTGTTTCCCTCAGATTATATGTATGTGCATTTTTCTATGAAGCCAGCCTGAGCATGGCTCCCAAACTGTAGTCTGGTCTCAGCTATGTAGTGTATTTCCTCACTTTCATTGTTATATTCACGTAATTCGTAGTTACTGATAAGTTCCCAAATCAGAGTTTCTCTCCTTATAAAATACACATTCAGTATGCCATTTGAGGCATAATTTTGTATTTAGTCTGTTCACAGACACACTCTTGGCTGCTATTGCACCTGTATCAGATGATCCACTTAGGAATACTGGATATATCCAAGGCAGAGCTACCCTGGTATCCTTTCCTGCGACATCTTAATGTTCACATCATTTTCAAGAGATAGTTACATAGCTGTTAGTTGATAAGCCATTACAGATCTGATGCCCATGTACTCTACAATTATCTAATACCATTCTGTCAGAGCAGCAGTGCTTTAAAGGGGGTACAAATGTGATCTGAGATGATTCTAAAGACCCATTACACTGCCAGAGTGCTCCAAAGTGGCCTAAGTATAATTGAAAATCAGGACCTCCATCACAAAGATAAATGATCCCACCAAAAGAACAATCTCATCTCCACAAAACAGCAGAAGCAACAACAGTAGAGACGAATCTCCACAGGGGCCTCCTGTTTGAAGCCTACAGAGCCAGCTGCAGAGCCCACAGCAGGAAGGGAAAACGAACCCAAAGCACATGACGGATCTCACGTGGGGCTGCCTTCTACCCAGAGGATGAAGCACAGCTACTGCAGCCCATCTATTTATGTCGGATGAAATATTCCCAAATGAGTCCTCTCTCTCTTTAGAAGGCACCCTTTTATTTTTCTTTTTTTTAATGCAGTAATAAATTCTGAACTGAGAAAAACCTAAAGCAATGTAAGGAAAGGAAGTTCATTATAATTCTGAGAAATGGGAGGGTTTTTTGTTAATTTTAGCATCTCAAAGGTCAGTGGTTGCTGTTTCTTTTTTGTCCCTGAGGTAACATTGCCTTTTTCTGTATTGTTTCTGTTTCATCAAAGTCAGAGAAAATCTATGAACCATGTGATAACCTTAGGTAATTATTCAGAGTAGTAGCGTAAAGTGCTGTGATGTCAGCACTGAGATAGAATAATTTTGATAATGTATCAGCTCCTGAGTGCATCTGCACATACAAGCCTAGGAACACATACTCTGAGAAGATCAGCTTTTCATCTCAACCCTATAATAAAATGCAAGTTCTGTCACCAACCGAGAGTGAAGAAATAGCAGCTGTTCCTGCCTCTTTCTGTCATCTATTCACATTTGAAGCACTAGCAAAAAAAGAAGTGGATTCCCTGCTGGTTTAGAGTTTGATAATATCAAAGGCAAGTAATCATAGGTTATCTGTGGACAGAAACACCAAAGATACACAAAAGGGACTTCAGTTCTTTTTCTTCTCAAAATCCAGCTATGTGAATGGAAAATGCAATTTTCATAGGCTTTTTAATTGAGACAGTGTTTCAATAAATTGGATCTGATTCTGAAGAGTACTAAGCATGTGCTTAGCAATATATGAGGAGAGTTCTTTTTTGGCACTGACATCAGATCCTTTGCCTTTGGAATCTCTTGACTGCAGTCAAGGAGGCTAAAGCATAACACTGATAGACAGAGGGGCAAATAAATCTTCTCTGGATACACTTATATCCTTGTTGAAAAAGGAGCTTTGCAGTTTTCTACGCTCTTACCCTAAAGCAAGATTATAATATATCCTATGGTATGCAGCTGTGCTTCAGACCACTCATAAACTACAATTCTTTTATTCCTGCCTCCTTAGGTTTCTCTTTTATAGTCTCCCCTCAAGTTCTATACAGGAAACTCAGGACTGGAATAGTTACACTTTCTCATCCAATTTCATGTGCACCTATCAAAATGCAATTCTTTTTTGTCAGTCCTTTTTGACTCTGTTTCAGATCAGAGGAAACCTAACAGACAAGCTCTTCCTGTGCTGCACCTTTGAGGCTTGGAAGCTCAAAGCTCTGCTAAAGTGTAAACCAGAGCAGTAAGGGAAGATGCCTGACCCAGCCATTTAGAGGGATAGGTTTGTCTGTGAAAGGCAGGTCAATGAGGTCATGTTAGATTTTTGTGCTGTGCTCTCCAGCCAAGGCTCATGCTGACTACAAACAAAACTATTACCCAGGACCAGCCAACACAGAGAGGGTAATGCAACACTTAGACATATGTAGGTTGTGTCATGACTGCAATGACCAGTATTTTGTCAGTCTGATTAATTCTAATATTTTTTTTTCCCTTTCCCAATTTTCAAGTTTTGCTAGCTTGAAAAACCTTACTTTTCTTTTCAAAAACCACTCAACGTGTATGGAGGGCCATCTCTGTTGTGGGAGAGACAGGCAGCATGTGAAGAACAGGGCCTGACTTGGCATCTCTGATGAGCCTTCTTCATGGCATTTCCCAATGTCCTTTCTTCTGTGGTAGGCTATGTGAGAGCTCTTTCAATGAAAGATGCTATAAAAAGATTTTATTTCCTAACGATTTGTTATTACCCAATGAAATAGGGCAAGGCTAAACAAATCACTTTTGCAAAGGCTCAAGGGATGAGTGAGAAAGATGGTTTAGCAGTTTCAGGATGGTGGGCTAACAGCTGCCGGCGGGGGATGATTCGCTTCTCATATAATTTGATGCATGTGTAGTTCCATGGGCACCAGTGATCCACATGAGTGGCAGAAGAAGGCCCTATAAGGAGAAGTGTGCCACAAACTGATTGATTTATTCCCATTGCTCACTCTGGAAGATAGCTTTCTTGAGCCAGGTTTCTAATATTGAAATCCATGGAAGTATTCTGTTTGGCAGCTATTTCTGATTGTTACAGAAGAGCTATGGAAAAATGAATTTTTGATTTTGTTTATTTATAAACTCTGTTCCAAGTTGTCCTTCATAATTAAAGGAGATCAGCTGTTACCAGTTTTTCACCCTCTGCCATTACAACAAATTCATCACTGCTTAAAATCTGATTTTTCATGAAATGAAATTAAAAAATCCACCACCAGCTTTTTAAGATATGACCCATTGTTGCTTTCTTATAATTTACACATAGATATGTGCATGCATTTTTAGTAAATTGCTGGGTTTCTTGGTCTGTAGTCCTGATTGTCAGAAAAAGGTAAACTCGTCCCTGGTTATGGTCACATGAACTGTGAAGTACTTGGCATTTGGAAGCACGAAAACACCAACGAGTGCTATTTAGTCAACCTTTTAAGTTTTGGACAAGCTGTGGTGTAATGGGTGCAAAGTCCTCAGCAAGTAACATTGCAGATGAAGGAAGGATTTGATTTACTATTTCTGTTGCCCTTAAACTGAAGTAATTGTTTTTTATAGGTATAAAATAGTTAACAATAATAAATGAGTTATTACTATTCAGCAGTAATAAATTCACAGAAAGTGAGTTGAATATAGGAGTTTGATTGTTACCTTTTTTTCACCTAGTAAATAGAAAAGTATCAGAATTAGTTTTAAAAATTCACCAGTTTTCAATGTGAGGCATATATTTTAGACTTTCTCCCAGGGTAATTTATTTCCAGTAAGGCCCAGCTCAGTAATGACCAAAGTCTTCAGTTTTATCTCTTTCTAGTTATTTGCTAATCTCTCTGAAAGAAGACTGGTTGTTTCAAACCATCACCCATGCCAAGCTGAATGGGTTAATACAGCTCTTTTCATGTCAAATCACTTCACAAAGGGAACAGTACTGAATGTGTATTATAGCTCTAAACTGTACCAGTGTACTTTCAGTAGTGTTTATCAATAACCCCATGGAGACTTGGACCCTATGATCTTGTTCTATTGTTTTGACATATTCTTTGTACAAGTACCAGAGACAGAAAAATTCAAAGTTATCACTTGAATTAAAACAAAGGCATCACACTTTTCCCCAAAATAAATTCTTATCAATCTATTGTTCATGTTTTATATCATGCAAGTTGTGACATTATGCCTCCTAGCTTCCTATTCATTGAAGTGTATTAAATTATAAGCTGATACAGGATAATATTTTTTTTTGTTTACTTTAATAACGTTCTCACTAATCCTGTATGTCGATATATCTCTGAAATGACACCTTTGTGCTTGCTGAAGGGACAGAGGTCTAAAACCAGGACAAGGAACATATGGTCCAGGTACAAAAAATTAGCTGTGCTAGTGAAACACATTTTTCAAATTAATTCTGTCACTGCCTTATGGAAGAGTCTTATTTTCCACTATTTCTTACCCTTCTGTGGACTGCAGAGATACAGGTGGACATATAGTGACTGCAGCACAGAAAGCCTGCACATTGCCAGAGGTCTCAAGAGGCATTAAAACTGCTTCCTCTCTCAGATTTTTTTTTTCCACACTGTATCTCCATGGTAGGATTATCAGGCCAGAATTTATCCCTTAAACCTTACCAGGGTTTATGAGTTTCTGTAGTATATCACTATTCTGAATTTGGGAAATAATTATAATACTTAAAACTCCCATCTTCATCTAAGACAGTCACCAGCCTGGAGTTCACATGTGTTTGCTTCTATAAGATGTCAACAGTCATGTGTGAATATGCCTCACCTCTTCATTTAACCCTCCTATATGTGCTATTCTATGTGTTAAAAATATTCCTTCATTCATTTAATCTGATTCTGGAAGACACTGAAGCATTTCTAAGAGGGCACTTAATTCCATTAGCTTTTCTGAAAACAAAAGCACAGCATGAACACCTAAGTAAAGAAATTAAATTACTAGATACAAGTCAGAGGAGGGAGATGCCCTGATAACAGCTTTAAAGACCATAGACTATTTCTAAACTCATCACTGTAGTAACCAAAATTATAGCCACAGTCCTGGAGATAAAAACTGGGTGCAAGGAGGAACAAGAAGGGATGACTTAGTGCTGTCGTGCTCCGTGTGCTGTGGTGCTCAGGATGATGAGGTTATGTCTAAAATTGAAAGAGCTATCAAAGCAGTCTCATATGATCCTTTTCTATTAATCAGATAGCTTCACTATAATATTGAACATTGTTCCTCTCTGAGCTACATTTTTTCTCCCTTTAGTTAAGAGCAGTTTCTGACAGCTATACAGAGAATAGTAACTAATAGCATTTTTAATCCCAGGTGTCACTCTGTGGGCAGAAAGGGACATGGGATGCAAGAAAGTAATAAACGTTATATTGGCTGTAGCTTTTGTCAGCATTTCCAAGTTTGGAGACAATAAAAAGCCTGATTGTAAGGTCACTCAGTGTTATTTTACTTAAAAGTTAAGCAGAATGGTAGCTGATGATAGAATTGGTGGTTATATGGCAGTCATTCAGACATGAATTTAAAGGGAGTTGAATGGATAAATCCCCACTCATTTAAAGCAAATCAAAGGAAAGATACTCAATTCTACTCAAATGGTCCAGGCTACATATTTCAGTGAAAAATTTAATGCCAAAGCATTCCGGATTTCTGGCCTTCTTCAGGGTTTTTGGGCCAGAGTTATTGTCGCTTCTGATCCTCAAAAATGCCAGTAATGGAAGAGTCATGAGCAATGACAATGGGAACAGCAGTGGTTAAACATGAACTGGTGACAGAATTTCATCTCTTATAATACGAAGTCTAATTAGCATTAATATATTCTTCAAGCTAAATTGCACCCAGTGTTTTGCATACGTAAGTACAGGAAAATATAATTTAATAGCTTGGTAGATCAAAGTGCTCCGTGTAAGACCCAGGTATCTGCTGCACACAGAAGCGGCAGCACCAGTTGGGATTTGCGGCCCCTCTCCTGAGTGAACACCATGATGGCTTGCAGGAGGAGGGATTGGGAGGACAGCAGTGGAACCTAAGGATGTGCAAGTGAACCCTAGATGCCTTATGGATCTGCACTTTTTAAAGAGCAGAAATGCCTGAGCCCAGATGCCTGACACAAATTAATTCTACCTTTGAGAGAAACAGGTGAGCAAAAAAGGCTGAGGTTGAGGTTGGCTTTAGAGAGACTTTGTTCAGAATGTACAATAAAAATGAAAGAGATGCTGTGACAGTCTTAGAACCATTGAGTCACAGAATGGTTTGGATTGGAAGAGGCCTTAAAAATCACCCAGTTCCAACCCTCCTGCCATGGGCAGGGAACACCTTCCACTAGACCAGGTTGCTCAAAGCCCCGTCCAACCTGGCCTGGAACTCTTCCAGGGATGGGGCATCCACAACTTCTCTGGGCAATTTGCTCCAGTGCCTCACAACTGTCAGTGTAAATAATTTCTTCCTAATCATCTAATGTAAACCCAACCTCTTCCAGTTTAAAGCCATTCCCCCTTGTCCTATAAGGACAAAGTCCCTCTCCAACTTTCTTGAAAGCCTCCTTCAGGTACTGGAAGGTGCTATAAGGTCTTCCTGGGTTTTCTTCTCCAGGCTGAACAACCCCAACTCTCTCAGCCTGTCTTCACAGAAGAGGTGCTCCAGCCCTACGATCATCATTGCGGCCTTCCTTGAAGCCACTCCTTTGTGGATCCTCTTCTTCATATTATCCCTATCCATTCTAGCTGAAAGAAAACAATAGTTTTATCTGTTTGTTGCAAAGAGTTTAATGTATACCATCTAATTAATATAATATAATGCTTACAAAGAATTTTTGAAACAGGATATGAAAGTACTAAGGGCTGTTAGTGTAATGGATGTCTTAATTTTTTCATAAAAGACATGTAGCAGACAGTTTGAAAGCAATATCATGAAAGACTAGGAGTACTTATTATTTTGATGGTATGAAATAAATAATGGATATCCATTCCTGGGAGCTTTTGCTTCTTTGGTAGTGCTATTTGTTCTTTAATTTATTACTTCTTTATCCCAAGACATATGTGGCTCTTTGTAGACCTCAGTGAGATAGATTAGAGCAGGGGGAAGGGAGAAGGGGAAGAGCTGGGAAAAGAGGTTGAAGAGCAACACCACCACTATGAATATTTGAGTAGCCAAAGATGAAAGTGTCAGCTATTTTTATTTTTAGGGTTTTCCCTGTGCAGTTTGGTTCATATACTGGGGAAGGAAACACAAAGCATTGATGCAGCCGGATACCCCATTGGTGGAGTTGTTTCAGGAGGAGAGAAAGAGTGGGCGAGGTGCCAAATGTGGGCAGGTGGAGTTTTCCATAAATCCTTTCTGGATGCATTGGTATGAAGAGGTGGGGCTGACATGATTTAGGAGTCTGAGGTTCCTATTTAGAGTACAGTCAAACCTGAGTGGACATAAATTTTTCTGCAGAGTTCTTCAGGCATTTATTTTGACAAAGGAACCAAGCCTTCCCCATTAGGTCAGCTGTACAGGTATATTTGGCATCTGGGAAAAAATACGTGCTGGCCATGAGGAGGGAGTAGCTTTCACCCCTGGAGCAGAGGGAGCACGGCCAGAGAGTTGCCATTCTGGGTAAATTGTTCTTGGAGTGGTGTCAAGACACGAGGAAATGCCACACCGAAACCTGAGGGCATCTCTCAGGCTGTTAACATTGTGCTTCACTTTTGGGGGTCAGTCAGAATTGCTGGCAACCGCAGGTTACAGGCAACTAAAAGTCAAGCTAAAATCTATTGAGGAGAAACATGAAAATGTTTCTTCCAATTCTTTGGGACCTGATGTGGGTGAACTGAATTTCAAATCCTTCTAGAGAGTGATCCTTCTATTCCAAAATGAACCTTTGCCTTTCTACCCAGTGGTGTTCTTTTTTCTGCTGTGAAAACCAAAGTATTTTCATTTGAAGGTATGTGGGGACCATTAGAGTAACCCAGTTGAATCAGATATTAATGCTTATAATTTTGAAATTTTCCTGCTTTTAAAAGTGGTTAATTATTACTTATGTGATAGAAGGAAATCTGTTCTTAAATAATCCTCAGGCACAAGTTTACAATGCTTTTAAATTCAAAGAGAAACTATTTCTTCTGTCATTTCCCAGGGCTTGCAATCAGTGTTCCACTAATTAACACACTGAGATATACATTATCTCCTATTCTTGCTGTTATATAGCACACTGACTGATCCACACTTCAGCTTTTTCCCTTTCAGCATTCAGCCCTGGGAATAGGGCTGAGGTTTTTATGTGGTACCACAGGGTACCACTGGGGTGAGAGACCCTCTGTTTTCACTGTTTCCAGCTTCATTTGAACAACTGTGGCAAAAGCAATAA
The DNA here is from genome assembly GCA_013397115.1 of Edolisoma coerulescens. NCBI lineage: Eukaryota > Metazoa > Chordata > Aves > Passeriformes > Campephagidae > Edolisoma > Edolisoma coerulescens. The sequence continues at coordinate 866,647 of VWZW01006024.1, read as the reverse complement.
TTTTGTGCATGGGCCATTTTTTCCCCCCTCTGTTTTGTGGGGGTTTTTTTGTTTCTTCTTAGTCTAAAAACCAGTCTGTTAGTAGTAGCGTTCTAGGATGGTTTGTGCCATTCTCTGGATGTAGTTAAGAAAAACTTCAAGTCAGAGTCAAAAAGAGTCTGAAAAATCTAATAAATACAGATCTGAGAAAGGAATTAGCAAAGGGGAAGAAGCATGTCTATGTCTGTCCTGTAAGGAGGCAGCTGCCAGCTAACCCCGTATCAACTGTTTCCAGTCTTAATGGTCTCATCACCTTTGTGTGGGCACCACATATTCCTCATCTCTTGCAGGTAACATTGTCTGCCCCCATCAGCACCCTCCAGAAATAAAACTATGGCAGCAGCAGATTCTGTGTCAAAGGTATGTGGTAACTATTAGCCCTGCAAAGGTGTCAGAAATGTGACAAATATTAACCAGGCCTTCAGAAGAACTTAAAGCTGTTTCATCTTTCTTCTGTGGTTCACAGTGTGGCTTGTATTTGGACCATGAGTGTGTTTCCTCTTCACAAAAAAAAAAAAAAAATCCATGTTATTATAATAACATCTGATTTATGAATGCTTGCATTTCTAGGTTCCAGTGTACATACATCATAGGTACATTCATGTTTGCACACGTGCAGTGCTTGAAGAGCATTATATAGAGAATTGTGAATATTATATGCATATGTGAATATACCTTTCCAGCCTATACTAACATATGGTAGTGATTTTTAATTTTTTTTCGTCCAGAAATTAATTATTTGCAGTCACAAAAAGGAGGTTGCATACTGAGACTTTTTTGCATGGCTACATTTGTATGTACATGCATACACAAAGCAAGTGAAGATTTGTGAAGTGCTAAAGTATTCTTAATATTGAATTATGTGAAACAGATTCATTTTTACCTCTAGTCATTTGCAAAACTTTGTATTCTTTAATATTTTCTGCTGACTATCAGGGTTTTTAGGTTTTTTTTAAGCTAAAAATAGACCCTATGCTTGTGTTTGCATACAACTGAATATGGAAAAGTGACATTACATTTGCTGAAATCCAGAACAATTTCATAATGTATCTTGTACATCTTCTTAATGGTGCCAGAGGAAATTGTGCCAAAAATTTCAACTAGCGTAAGATTTTCTCCAGACCTTCAGCAAATTTTGTTCTCTGAATTCCCTGTAGCCCCAGCACAGAGCAACAGACAAGTGTTCCACTTGCTTTTTTGTATATGCTCTGACAAATCTTCCAATCTGAAGCTCTCTTCTAAGCAGAATCTTTCTACAATGTTCTCTTGAATATAAAAAATTAAGATTATTTTGTATTCGGACACTTTTTGTTCCCTCTTCTAATCCTTATCAACAGCACGGCTTGCTTGGATCCTTTAATTTTACAGATGATTTTAACTGATGAAAAAAAGACTAGACTCGACATGGGTAAGTGCGAGATCTCGGTACGTATTTGTTACAAAAGTGAAGCTTATATGAAACATGTGAGAACATCACATTAGTTATTTGCCAGTCTGGGCTCTAAAGTGTCAGCAATTTTGTGCCCCAGCAGAACAGATACTGGATCAGTGGCTGCCTCTTTCCTAAAGCCTTAGTTCAGGTCTGAATGAGAAAACTGAAGTCACCTTCACCTCCATGGCTTCTTGCCCTGTGGATTCTCCCATGTTTGATAATGTGACTGGGTTCACCGAGCAGGCTTTCCCTCCATCCTTTAACTGATTCAAATCTGTTCTGTCCCCCACATTGCAAATTTTCATTAAATTAGTGGGATTTAGTAACTTTGAGATTTTTTCATTGAAATTGGCCAGCACTGAAAAGATATAAAGAGGCAGGAAATTATACACAGATGAGACAGATGAGGTTGTGTCAGCTCTACTTCCATAGGAAATCAGGCATGTAATCTGTAAAATTTGTCTTCTTTTAATATAAGATACATTGCTGCTATAACTCCCAATGTAAGTATTAAAAAAGCATTTTTTGGCTAGAACAGGACTATATCCTTGTCAAATAATGGGGCAGACTTCTAGTAGGATTATAACTACATACAGGTAAGAATTGTCTGATGCAAAGAACTTCCAGTTCAGCAACAAAAAGGGTTTGATAATTCAGAAAACTGATGTCACTGTCATTTAATGGTTTGCAGCAGCAGCAAAATAGTACCTGTATTATCAACAGGAGAGATAATTTACACATTGTTATGAATTAATTCACTTCATAAACTATCAGTTTTGTTTGTTTTCATCAGATATTTCTTCACAGTCTCACAAATCTCACCCACCTTTTTGTCATCTTTATTTGTTCCTAACACCTCAGATTTTAGCAAACTTTCAAAGGCCCTTGTGCTAACTCTATCTCCCGAGGCTTCACAGGAAGCTGCATCTTGTGTCTGCTGGACCTCTATGAGCAAAGAACTGAGATCACAAAGTTAAATTATTAATTAGTTTCAGTACTGTAATGCTCAGCATAAAAGACAGGAATCAATGAAGCATAGCCGTGGTTTGCACCATAGCTTTTGTAGAATCTTACCTGAGATTAAATTGCAAAAATACAAGTAAATAGATATTAGAAGTGGAGTGTTATTATTTAAGGACTAAATACAACGTCTCATTGTTTTTATTCACTAGAAATAAAAAAATGTGTCATTCTCCTGCTCCTTCTGTTGGTGTTACCACAATAAACTGTGCATATCATAATTTGAATTTACTGTTCTTTTAAAATTTACTCTAGCACCTAAGGACTTCAAATTGAAACCCTCAGTTTTATATCTGGGTAACACAATCTTGACCTAACTCCCTGGTGCAGAAATACAGACTTTCACTGGTCCAAGTGGTGCTGCAGCTTCAGTGTTTTGGTGTGCAGAGTACTATGGTGTGTGAAGAACACTGCAGTTAATTTTTGTGCAAATATTAGAGATGTATTTCTAAATCAACATCACATATAACATAATTTTGAGGGTTTTTTTCTCCTTTGTGCATTGCTTATTTCACCATCATTGTAATCAAATAATACTGTAAGTTTTAGGGCTAGGACGTTCATATATTATGTCAAAAGCTTACTTATTTATATACTATGTCAACTTCATTCTTACCATGGGGTTCTCTTTGGCTAATACGTACACTTCAGAGATTGGAAAAGGCATAATTATAGTTCATCCTACACTGTCTCATATATAGAGAGTGAAAATGAAATCTGGAGTAAGGATATTATAACAAAGAAGACACAAATCTTCTAAAGTAACAGCTACTAAGCAGTATTATTCTTCCCTTTAGTAAAACCCTATTACCTGCAGGGCTGAAGAATAAATTCTAGGTAATTAGAGTCCCCTGTTAATTATGTGTTATTTTTTGTTAATACCACAGTTTTCTTTTTCTCTCTAACACCAAGCAGATTTTTGTATTGTAATTCCCTATATCATCTAGAACTAATTTAGTCAATTTTATAGATGCATATCCCAATATCTACTCCTGCTTAGTGAAACTTGCATCCACCTTTCCATTATCAAAAGTCCTGCTCCCAAATAACTAATTACAGGAAGTGCTGTATGAAGAGGATATCCTGATCAGGTATTTGCTGATGGTTCCGTTTGGCATCAAACAGCCTGTGGCTTCAGCCACAGAATCACAGAATGGCTTGGGTTGGAAGAGGCTGTAAAGATCATCTAGTTCCAGATCCCCTGCCATGGGCAGGGACACCTTCCACTAGACCAGGTTGCTCAAAGCCCCATCCAACTGGGCCTGGAACATTTCCAAAGACATGGCATCCACAAATTTTCTGAGAAACCTGTTCCAGTCTCACATTAAAAAATACTTCTCCATTTTTTTAAATGCTACTATTACTTTTGAGTCCCTCATTTCTAGAAAAAATTGAGTGTGATTTGCCTAAAATAGAAAATGGGGATTCAGTCTTTCTATTACAGAAATTATCTTTGCAATGGCAGAGCACCAGTGAAGAGCTGATCTCGTATTTCAAATTATTCTACACAAAATATAAACACCTTTTTTTGTATTAAAACCTCCACATATGTCTCTTTAGCGTGGGGTTTCCTCCCCACAGGTGATGGAGCATTTTTGTTTCTTCACCCTCTTATCACTTTGATGGAAGTGTTATTTGTCACTGGCTCTGAGTCTCAGAAGGCTTCAGGGACTTGTGCATTTCCAGTCCTTCACATTCATAATCAGAAATCTTTTAAACAAAAACCTGATGGTGCAGATCAGACTTCCTACTTGCTGTGATGATTGAGGACAGAAAAAGATATGAAATGTTCTATTTCATGGATTAACTGAATTCAGTTTTCCTGTAAAATGTGTTCTCTGGTTCAGTTTCACTTTGACAGATCAACTCCCCTGGATGTAGTTTACCAATACATGAATAATATGAGGCAACTTATTTTTGTATGGAAAAATGAGTCTACTTCAACCAACACTAACAACACTGGCTTAGATTTCTGGGAAAAGCAAGCCTGTCTGCAGAAGGTAAGGTTTTCTCTGTCCAGACTTTTCTCACACTTCAGCAAGGAAGGTATCACATGTAGCATATTTTAACTTATTGCCACGCAAGTTAGTTCCATCAGTCCCAGTGGTTAACTGTGAGATGAATCGTATAAGGCTGATAAAATTTATATTAAAAACTAGTGGTTTTGATTATAAGTGTTTTGAAATTCTGTGCATTTGCCTAAATTAAATACTGCTTTAATTTATCCAAATAATTATGAGTGTGCTTTCTCACATGAGGGATTTTCTTTAACCAGAACTAAGCTTGGTTGCAAGTGATCTGAGGTCCTCTTAAACCAACTGGCAGAGCAGACTGTGTTCTGTTGTTTGGTGAAGTGCAAAAAAGAGCACTACCTACCTGCTTGTGGGATTAATTAGTGCATACATTCCATTATTTTCACAGGTTTTTTCTCATCCAAATTTGAATAAAAGCCTTCTATTTGCAAGAAGCTCTCTTGCCCTGTCCTGCCTTGATTAGCCTGAGAGATTATTCACCCTGCATGCTCAATTTTACCTACACATGGACATAAGTAAGGTGCTTCTTGTTTGCTTTGACCTGCTTTTGTGGCTTTTGCATTCATCCTTTCATATAACTTGCAAAAATTCCTCTTCCTTTCTTCTTTCGTTTTCCCAATGTTAGTGCAAAGATTTGTATTGACCTCATTACTTTTATTCATTGTTTGCCTATTCTCTTCATTTAAGCTTCCATGCCACTTCCATGTCCCTGTTCTTTATTTGTGTTCTTTGGATACTGCGAGTCACAGAAGACATACCTGAGCCAGCCATCACCTTCTCTTCTGTTTCTGATTTCACCATGCTTAGTGAAGCGTTTGGGAAGACCAAATGGGTTTCAAGGGCTTATTTTTGCTAACTGTGCCCAGTTCTGACAGCTGGTGACCTGAGGCCACATTAGATAATGAAGAGCCAAAACATATCCTTCCTCTGTCTTCCTGTAGCTTGGCTCTTGGTGTGTTGGGTGGCATTTTACAGATACATCAGCACAGAACTATATTAAGGCTGTGTACATTAGTTTTTAAAGCATTTTGTTCTAGCTAATATTTTTTTCCTTAGCTGTTCAATGTCCATGGCAGCAAGATTATGTTAGGTATGTGATATAGGTCGGTTTGCAGCAGGGGTCCTCTTGCTACCTTTTAGGATTAGGCTGCAATCCCTGTTATGCAGTTTGGTAGATAGGAGCTAGTGACAGCTCTCAAAGGTGATAATCATATTAGCTGGTTTACCAACTCCTGTAGCTCAAAAATGAGTGGGTTTATCTCTTGAATAACTAAGTCAAATCAATTATTATTCATTAATATTCAACGTCAACATTAAATCTCCATAGATTACCTAAAGGGAATTGTGCTTGCAGCACTCACGTCCTCACTTTTTCCAAAAGTATAGTTCCTATTTATATGCCATTTGTTTATGGCACTTGAAACATTTAATTTCACTGCTTCAGATCTCTCCCACGCCTGCCTTGACTTGATGTTTTTAAGTCAGTTGCTGACAAGCTTTCAAAGACCATCGTACTGACTGCACCTTGCATAGGTGCAGTTCTGCTGTGCTTCATCAGCCACAGCAGAACATGTGTCTCGTACCTGATCACATGCAAACCCAGAAATTACAGTAGTCAGCTGCTAGCTGCTTTCCCCACCGCAGCCTAGTATGAATACAAATGATTCTGAGAGGAGGTTCGTGGTTAGGTAACTCACCCCATGTACTGTACAGTCTGTACATGTTTTGTACGAGTTGACTGAAAAATGAAATTTGGCCAATGCTTAGAATCATTTAGGTTGGAAAAGACCTGTAAGATCATCCAGTCCAATATTAAAACCTACACCTAAAGTCAGATGGACTCCACCTAGTGATATTTAAACAAATCTTGCTCTTGGCATCCTTTCCATGGCCTAGGAATGGGTGAAAATCTGTCTTATTTGACATACTTTGAAGAAATTTAAAAAACATTTCTCTAGTATGGTCCAAGGATGCCTGATTCTCAGTATGGTGGGATGATAGCCCTTCTGCTTGACATTTCTATAATTCTAAAATACTAAGAAATAGACACCAAAACCTGCATTTAAATGAATCTGCCATCACTCGCTCCCCAAAAGCAATGTTTCTGTGTATTATTGCCATTTTTAACAAGAGGAGACAAACATATAAGCTGAATGAATTGCCTTGTCTTTCCCTGTTATCCATTAAGATACAGGATCTATTTCCTCTCCATTTAGATTCCAGTGATTTTAGTATTGTAAGTTAATAGGGACTTAATTTCTGAAATGGGATTTTGATAGTTCTAATAGAAGAGATTGGAACATGAATAATTTTACCTTCAGCATAAAAACAAAAGGAGCTTCTTTCTGCTCATTAGATAATAGAGTAACAAACCCTCTGCTGTGCTGATGTGTTCAAGCCAGAGCATGTTTAAACTAAGGTGCTGAAACAACTTAATTGGTGACAACTGGTAAGATAGAAGAGTTTAGTTGTTTCTCCTGACATCGACTGAAAGATGAGCAGAGGTGAAACTATGGCCCGTAAGAAGAATGTGATGTAAATGTAAACCAAACAGTGGTTAGCTAACAGAATAGGTTATCCTGATGTATATTGCAGGACTCACATGAGGCGTTAACTGCTACGCTAATTAAATAACTCATGGATTGATGTGTGATACATTGCAGCCAGGAAGATTGTGCTATATATTATTTGGTTTCTGATTCAGTGATAAAAGTTATTGTGCTAACAAAGAAGCAGCTCCTTCCTCGAGATTTAAGTGTAAAATCACAGCTACTTTATGCCTGCTTTAAATTTTTATCCATTGGGGCATAGTCTTTTTATCTGAGTTGTACTGGAAAAAGAAATTGTCACCAAAAGTTGTTTTTCCAGGTGTCAAATTTCACCTACCACCTAATAATCAGGAACAATCTTCTATTTTTTTTTCCCCAAATGAGATTTCTAGCCAAGAAGGTGTGCTCAAATACCAAGATATAATACAAGCTTTTGTGTAGGCTATTAGGGTATTTTTTTGAAATCAGTTTAAAAACAGGCCATGACAGACCAGTTACCCTGACAAAGGCAGGTGTTTTTTCTCAGAGGATGAGCATGGTCCTCAATTTACCTGTAGCATTTTTATGTCAATCAATGTAAAGAAATTAAAGCACCTCATGAAAAGCAGGGTAGAAGCTTATCTCTCTTCACGGTATGGTTATCGGAAGATGAAGAGATCAACTGGTGAATGAGAATTCGGAACAAATTCACCGGATGTCAAGCTTTATGTAGACGCATAGCTCACTGGCAGGTCATAGCCAAATGATGATGAACCATGAAAACTATGTGTTCAAGGCCAGGTTGGAAGTGGCTTTGAGCAACCTGGTCTAGTGGGTGTCACCCCTGCCCATGGCAGGGGGGTTGGAACAAGTTGATCCTTAAGGTCCCTTCCAACCCAAACCATTCTATGTGTCTGTCATGAAAAATAGGTTAAGTGATTTTAGGTAATTTCCTCAACTGTGGCTCAGGTGGTGCTGTTCAGCCAGAGAATAATTCTTGCATCCCAACACAAAGTCCACAAGACCATGGTGAAGACAAGTGAATTGTCATTCTCCTTTCTATTGCTAGGGTATACATAGGCATCCAGAACTCTGGTGTTGACACATGAGATTAAAGGATAGGCAACAAGGCTGTTTAGGTTCAACCCTGCCTTGTGTATAGAGTATATATGTGAAAGATACTCAGGGAAAATGTAATTGGAAGAGCTCACCACATAAATAGGTAATTTCATGGCCAGTGCACTGGGTTAAATTTGTTTCTCTTTTTACTATCCATATCTACTGTTAAATATGCCTTTTATCAAAGCAAGTGATAGATCACAGATGCTCAGGTATTTCTAGAATGTTAGGAGCCAACAGCTGTAACTGAAGAGCAAAGAAGAAATTAGCCCTGAGTAGTAATATGTCTAAGAGCAAAGAGATTCAGCTCTGGCCCTCCTGGCCCTAGGCAGCTGGTTGGTAGCTGTAAAAGTGTGTGAAGAAAGGGCCCAGATGCCTGACACTGGGTGGGTTAGAAATACACTGCATAATGGAAATGGGAGAAAGGCTTTTTTAACAGACAAGAATTCTGTTCCCTTTGCTTGCATTGTCTCTGCTAATGAGGTGAGAGAGTGATAAAATCATAACTGCTAGGACAGGATGTGCTTAGCCTGAACGATGTGGTCTGATAAGCAATTTGGGAGCTGGGGTGAACGTGTGAGTCCACCAGGACCTCAACAATTTTTTTACTGTATAAATGCCAAAATATAAATAAATCTATGTTTAATCAGAGAAATGAGGTTCCCCAAATGCACTGTGGAATATATGAGAGCAGAGAAATATGTATTTAAGTTACATCATCTATGTTGTAAAAGAGTAAGTGCCTGGAGTGATTCTTTGGCATTTTCCCAAAGATGATACCTTTAAAATGTGACGGATATATTGCCCTGCTAGGTCAAGAAAGTTGCAGGTTGGGAAGGGATGACAAGCTGCTGCCTAAGGTTTGCTTTATGAAAGTATTGTTTCAAAGGTCAGTGATCAAGAGTGCTACTTTTACCTCCTGGGGTTTTGTGGTAAATTCAGAGTTAATGGCCAAAACTTGAAGCCCTGCAAAACGAAAGTGATAACTGGCTTCCAGAATCTCAGTCGAGTCTGAGGGAGACAGGCAAAGTGGTCTGGGCTTTAGTTAAAATCCTAACATGTTTTTTTTACTACCTGTTTCACCCGTTCTTTTCTTAGGTAAAATACCTGTAAAATCCCTGATTATGAATAGAGATCATGGTTATTTTTGTAGGAATCACACAGTTCTTAATGTCTAGCACAAGACAAAGGATGCTGTGAGGGAAGAGCGTGGTACAATAAATGCACTTAATCAGCTGCCAATTATCTAATTAGCAAATGTGAAAATGGGTGGAGAGATTCAGAGAATGTAGGGGTGGTTGCCGTTCACCTACTAGCATTTATTTGTGGAAGAAAGTCAAGATGCTCCTGTTTCTTTCCACAATAAATGTCCTTTTTCACTCTCAGATTAAATTATTCATTTCAGAGAAGAACAGGGCAGAGGAAGACAAAAAGGAGCTGCTGCAGCACTGTGAGTGAGGATCTCTTACCTTATGTCATCCAAAGACCATGGAGCTGCCTCAGTGGTACTGAGAAAGGCACTTCAGGTCCTCCCACCCTCAGCTAAAGAGACAAACCAGTTTTTGGAGGCACTTGAGTGTCTCCTCTAATTTGAGAAAGCCCAGACAGTTTGCTTTGACTGGAAACAATGGTTTAGAAAGCTCACTTAAATGAGAAAGAAGCCTGCTGATACCCTTTGACAACTCAAGGTGGCTGAGAGAAATCCCATTTTATACGTCTGTAGCTTTCTTTATTTTCTTCAGGGTTGTGTAACTACTTGCTACTTTCCTTATCTTTATCTATATATATCTGACATATGCTGAAAACTAGAATTTTGCTCCTACCCGTACATAGCTAGAAAGCCATTAAGCATTACTCAGTCAATATTGAGCCTGCTGACAGCTGAATTAGCTCAGCCAAAAAGCCTTAGAGCTTCCTTCCTAGTGTGGATGAACTCCAATGTCCTTACCATTAACTGGGAAGAACAACAGGAAAAAAAATGAAAACCTTAAATATACACCTATCTAGATAGTTTCTTACATGGAAAGCTCTCAGTGAAACAGATGAGGTCAAAATTTTGACACATTTTAGCAAGACTATGGAAACCATCCTAACAGCCTGGAGAAGTCAGTAGATATTGACTAGGTTATTATAATGTTAGATTATCATAATGTTAAATCAATATTTAATATCCATGCATCAATGCTTTTTAAGTAACATGCACAGGGGATTTATCATCTTTCCTGAGTGCTCATTTCATGCTCTAGCAGGCTTGAACAGGACAGGAATCATACAGGTATTTATAAGCTACTTAAAAATGTGTAGAAGGACTGTAATTTTCCAACACATTTTCCCAGACATTTTTCTGTGTGTATTTTATCCTGAAAGCATTTTGCCTCTTGTTAGCAGAGAGTCTCTGGAAACACATTTATAACAAAATTTCTCCAGTTCAGTTGTCAAATCCCTTGAAATAGCTTCCTCTGTTTTCCTGTCTTGCTCTCCTGGTTTCAAGAAACAGAGGAGGAGACTTCTATGGCATAAAGAATGTCATGACTTGTAGAGACTTTCAGAAAAAATGTTAGTGAACCCAAATAACTGCAGTCAATAGTTTATATGCTTAAGCACTTAAATCAGACTTTTGCCTTTTTTGTTTGCTTGTTTGTTTTCACTAAATAAATGAAATTCCAGAATGACTAGGTAAGAGTTGCAGAGTTCCCACATCAAAGCTTTTAGTGTCCCTTTTTTACACCATGTTTTCATACTTGGAGGGAGACATGGTAACCTGTGTTTATGTTTCTGCATTTCGTATTTCAATATTTGCTTCTGGGACTATTTGAAAATGCGAATTTTTTCCTTTGATTTTGCAACAGAGCAGGTATTTACAGCTCCTTACATGTTTAAAAATTGCAGGGCAGTTATGAAACCAGATAGGAAACTTCCTACAAAATGAAGGAAAATAAGGAAAGTATGAACCACTCCCTTAGAAAAGGAATAATAGAAGCTGAAGAAGCTGAGGTGGGTAAATAGTTGGAGTGCTCAGTACTGCCAGCATTTTGCTGTGGGAAGGTACTGATTTTTATGAACAGACCCAGGAATGAGTCTTTGACTGTGCAGTGCACAGTGGTGAGGCTGCTGCCCTCCTTGTACCTGAGAAAGAAGTAATTGGTGTGCCTGCCTTCCCTGAGAATGTTTGTTTTCTTGAAAGTGCCTCTTCTTCTGGGACTGGGCTGGAGTCAGGAGATGTTTGTGCTTGAAAATCCTGGAGTGTGTTCTTTCACTAAGTTTTCTCTTAACAAGTGATTTTTATCACTTTTCCCTTTTGGTTCCTCCTCAGTTGAACACTGAACTGGTTTGCCATTTGCCAACTGTGCTGACCTATAGGTGCTGTTTTCCAGCTCTAAGAGAGACAAAACTGCTTGGTTTCTGCAGCACACAGTGTTGGAGGCTATGCAATTTTATTTTTGCTTCCTGACACGATTTGCCGTAGGAGCCTTTTAGTGGTGGTTGGGGCTCTTCATTCTCCTTCCCAGCCCAAGCATGCACCCACCCTCATGCAGCTCTTCAACCACATGCACTGCCCACAGTGGAGCTGTGAATAGAGAGGAGCAAAAAGATATTTCATAGACGCAAATTATACTTGCAGATGATTCTTTCCCGAATTTTATCCTCTGCCTGCTGTTAAAATCAACAACCTCTCTATTATTGTTTCAAAACAGTGGCTACCCCAGGAGGGAGTGCGCTAAAACTTTCACACTCCTAATTCTGATTAAAAGCAAGATCCTGTTTCTTTGCAAGCAAAACAGGTAAGTAACATAGAAAAAGGAATGGAAATACTATAATCTCTTCTTCTGGTTCCCCAAGTTAAGTTTTTGCCATCTGAGCTCTTGACTTTTTCTGGTTTTCAGAAGCAAAAATGCAAAGTTTCAGTCACTTCTTATATCCCTGAGAGGAAGAACTGTCATGTTCCATGGCAGTGACTGGAGCTGCCAAGAGGGGTCTGGCTACCCCAGCCAGGAAGAACCACATTGCAGCTGCTGGGAGGCGACAGGTTTTTTCTGCTGAAATTCACCCTCATCGGAAGGCTGTCACATCCCCAGCTTTTAAGCTTTATGAAGACCATATTTCTTTGGACAGGGTTTCCTCATATAACCTTGATGGCTGGCTGACCATCTCCTGTGCTTTCAGAAAATCTTATGCAACGCAGATACTGCGCCTTGAAGGAGAAAACTCTTGTTTTTGGTCATTAAATATAAAAACACTGTTCAGATGTGATGGTGATAAAAGCTTTTAGAAAAAAACAACACAATCTCCTTGGTGACATTTTGGGATGATTTTTCTGTTATTTATACTGCTCTAATCCCTATCCAAATCATTCTATCTGGTTTCTTCTGAGCTATTTCATCAGAAATAAGCATTAAAAAATTATGACAAATGCTGCAGTCAGTTGTTAGGGGGAATAGCAATTTTGTGAATTTAAAAAAAAAGTGAGTGTTGTACACGCTAAAGAAGAGTGACATTCAACTATTTGTCCCTAGAACAAATATGAGGACACCACAAAGGAGATATTAATACCACCATAAGTAAAAATACATACATTAATTTTACATAAAGAAAAGAAGTTCTTAAGTGTAAGCCCAATACAAGAAAACACATGTCATGCTGAGGTTGAATGAGATAGTGGATACAAGGAAGAAAGCAGCAGTTTTGAAAACACATATTTCGCTTTTGTGTGACATGCGGGAGGTGAAATTGTACCAACTTTCTATGGCAATTGCATCTGCTGCTGAACATCTCCTTCCATCCATAGGGTTAGTCTCTGAATCTTACTAGCACCTTTCCTTCTGTTTTATATAAAAAAGGGAAGACATATGCAGGAATGCTTGCATTTCTCTTTGGAGAATCTCCACGCTCTGGGGTGTTGGGGTTGTGCTCCCACCACATCAAAATCCTTGGACACCCTTGCAGTAGCAATCACCCCACTCTGCTTTCTCCCAGACTGATGCTAGCAGTTTTGGGTACCATTTTTCCTATTTGAAATGTTGTCTATGTGTGTGGACAGAGCAGGAGGATCAGCACAGACAATCTGGACTGGATGAGGGCTGAAATGGAGCCAGACATTGATGCTTTCCCCCTGAGGGGCTACACTTGACCCTGAACCTTGCAGGGGCCAGAGCCACTGCCATCAAGACTCACAGAAAGGAAGATGACTGTGTGAAGCTGTACGAGCACACCTGGGAAAAAGCGTGTCCTGGAGATATCCAACTGGAAGCAATTAGACAGAGACAGAGGACAGAGACAGGAAAAAAACATTAGTGCATTTTAAACAGTGTGGGAAATGATTTAGATGCGCAGCAACACATTAATACCACTTTGGCCCCACAGCTGCTCTCTTCTTCCAGTACTTCCTTACTCTTAGCCTGAGTTTTGCTTATTTTGAGGCTAGATTTGCTTCCTTCCTGATTGTTTTTCATTTCACATAAGCCTGCATGAGTTAAAGCCTATGTATCAGGCTGGAGACAGGCGGAAAGGAATCACTCCTTCTTTCAGACAGGTGTTTTCCACAAGCAATTCTCCCATCCTTTCACCAGATATCTGCTTGGGACACACCTCTCTGCCATGTACAGACCCCCAGGTCCCTGTTTGGTGCCCTGCAGCAATGGCTCCCTGGGACTGTGCCTTGAAGCCGCCCCGAGTACTTGGTATCCTGCAGGATTACTCATTCTCAATTCACATTTCTTTTGGGAAGTTCAGCCTCTCATTTCTCCTTCCACTAATTAACGTCAGAAATATTTTATTGTCATGCTCTCTTTATCCCAGCGTTCCTCTAATTAGCTCTCTGAGTTATTCAGTGTGCATTTGAGGCTGTTCAGTGTTAATGAGCCTGTCAGTCACAGTCTTCAAAGACTCATAGCTTCAGAAAAGCCAGCGATGGAAAGGACTTATTAAGGATGGTTAGTCCCTGTCTCTGAAAGCAAGAGTCGTCCAGGCTTAGTTTAACCACTTGTAAAATTGGCAATGTTTCTTCTGGGCTTTGAGGGTGGCATATGTGTTTTATTCAGCTCAGCAGTCTGACCGAGGCAAACTTTGCATACTGAAATGGAAAGGTACTGCCATGTGTCAAACACACATGGAAAGATGATGCCTGATTTGGAATTATCCTGCTCTGCATTCTGGTCTTATCTTCACAGCATACCTATGCTGAAACTGCAATTTATATGAGTAAAATCCTTTCAGAGCTTGCTAAAGTAGGGACAGTATAGAAGCCAATGAATTCTCTAAGATGCACATGGGATTTTTGGAAACCAGCCACACAGGAGCCAGGATGGTACACTTGGCCTTTTACCAGGACCTGAGCTATCTTTTCAATTTAGATCTATTTCATACCTATCTCCTGAGCTGGATTCATCCCATATGGCTGCTGCTGCAGACTTTCATTGAGCCACAACTCCTCAGAGCTCCTTTTGGCCAGCCCAACAAATCTTTCCCATTTTATTTATCTCAACATTTCAGAGGCTTTAGCCACTGGAATGACAGCTGGATGCAAGTTTCTGTGCCCTGATGTCTCTGCGGCAGAAGGGGCCTCATTCTGTGGCTGCTACATCCATCCGCAGTGCAGAGATCCAGCCTTCCATGCAGGGAACAGATCTTGCTGTCTGCTAAATATGTGGCTTCACTGGATGAGATGATTTGACAAGGTTGAAATTCAATAATCAGAGCTAAAATTTGGCACTAGCACATCATGACAAGGGCCTATTTCCATGGGGACTCTTGTGTAGCAGTTGATTCAGCTGCATAGATATTTCTGACAAATTGCAAACGTCCATTTGCTTTTCCCATCTCCTGTCTCAGAATCAGCACCATATTCATGACAAATGAGAAAAGCAGGGGCAAGGTCTTTAGAGAGATTTATGCCAAATGTGGTTTTTACTTGGAAGCTGCTCAGAGTCACTGCTGCAATTGGGACAAAAGCTGCAAAGCTCTGGGGAGTTCAGTAACAGCTTCAGCCTCCTCTGCCAGGCAAAAGAGCTGTGGGGAGCAGGGTCCTTGGCAAGAGATGGAGGGCTGGTTGCTTGTGTTGCATTGCCCCGATGACATCAGTGTCTGCTAATGTTTCCAAGGAGCTGTACCAAAAACCCTGCAAGACTTTTCAGCTTGTCACTGAGGTTATTAAACATAGCTCATCCTCAAGTGGTCGCAATGCCATCCATCAGGGAGCCCTGCATGTGAAATGGTTTTTTTTTCTCATCCAGCCCACCCAAACCCACCCGTACTATTTCCATTGGGCTGTTTGGCTGCAGTCTTTTGGACTGCAGTTCTTGCAGAGAGTTGGAGGACACAGAGCTGAAAGATGGACAGGACAGTGGACAGGAGCCTTCCAGCCTGTAAGGGTCCTGACAGTTCCCAGCTTCCCAGCAGCAGTGCAAGCCCATGACTTCCTACCAGCCCACACGAGGCAGAGATCAGCTGCTTTTCCTTTTGTCAGTCACCTCTCTTTCATCTCATACCTACACACCAGCCTCCTCTCTGCAGACTAAGCAACCCCAATTCATTTGATCTTTCCTCATAAGCCATATCTTCCCCGCTTCTCCAATCACTTCATTTAGTCTTTTCAGCACCAAAAATTGGTCACAGAAATCCAGAACTGATCATTCCATAGCTGAGAGAAGCAGACAACTTCTTTCCTGCTGAGGGCTGTTGTTTGCCTGCTTTACTTCTCAAAACCATGTAATTCCTGCCACATATTCAGGGGTGACTGTAACTCAACCTGTTTTTTACCAAACTGTCTTGGGACATTTATTCACAAGTAATCTCAGTAAACCCACGAGAGTTGATACATCTGGCTTTCTTCTAAGTGCCTCCAGAAAGCTTTTTTGTTGCTGGATCTTTCTGAGACCCAAAGGCTGGGATTTGCCTTGCTCTTCCCTGACATCTCACACAGGCTCAGCAGTGTTCCTGCCTTTCCCAGCCCCCCAGGAGCTTATCTATTTCACGGCTTCACAGAGCTCTGCCCTTGCTGTAGCTGCAATACGCCCTGAGGTGCATCTTGTCCCTTCATCATGGGTATGAAATGATTAGTCAATTGATTGCAGTTAACCTTTTTACTAAGGGAAGCAAAAAAATCATTTAACAGTTGCAAGCAAAAGGCATTAAACACAGTCTTTTAATAGCTTTCCTCCTCTACTGATAAGGGATTACACATTTTCTGCTTTTCTCCTTATTATTGATGTTCCTACAGAAGCTAACAAGAAATCGTGCTATGACCAGAGACAGAGGTATCTCGTATCATGTCTTTCTCTTTCTGATTTCCCTGTTTTAGAGTTGCACTCAGCAATCTTTTCTCTCTTGTCTATGTGCTCCTTGATCTTGGGTCAATGAAGAGATCAGTAATCACACACCTCTTTCTAAACTTCCGATACCGCCTACTCTCTGGGAAAGTTTGCAGTTTTGTTTTTAAGAGCATTTCCTTAAAGAAACAGCCATCTACTCCATTTTCAGTTTAATTGCTTCCCATGAGATCTTACTACTGGTTGCCTGAGTCTATCAAAATCTGCTTCCTCAAAGGCCGTCTTATCTTGCTGCTCTCCCTCATGAAGTGAGGCAGTTCCATTCTGCCATGGTCCCTTGCATCCTGTTCTTTCCTTGGCTGAAAACAAAGATGAAGAGAATCTCCCGTCTCACAACTAGCTTTTGTATTAAAACTAAGTCCTGCATGTTCTACTTCTTTCATGGAGACAGTCTATGCTTTACTGAGTCTCTTTGGGATTGGTTACATTCCATTTTTCCTTAGCTCACAGCTCATGGCTTTTTGTCCTTGTGTACTGGTTTTAGCTGGGATAGTTATTTTTATTCATAGATACTATGTTTTGAACTTGTGATGAAAACAGGGTTGATGCCATAGCGATGCTTTAGTTATTGCTGAGCAGTGCTTACACAGTGTAAAAGTCTTTTCTGATTCCCCCACCACCCTGCCAGTGAGTGGGCTGGGGATGCACAAGAGGTTGAGAGGAGAAACAGCTGGAACAGCTGACCCCAACTGACCAAAGGGGCATTCCAAACCATATGGTGTCATGCTCAGCAGTAAAACAGGGCACGGGGGATGGACTAGCAGGGAGGTTGTTCAGGGCTGCCATTTCTCCATTTCTTGGGATCTAGCTGAGCAGCAGTTGGTTGGTGGTGAGCAAGTGGCCTTTTTTTGCATCATTTTATTTTCTTCATTTAGTTTTGTTTTCGCCACCTTTTTTTTGTTGGGTTATTGTGGTTTATTTTCAGGGGGGATGTTTTAGGGTTTTTTTGGTTTTGGCTAGTTGGTTGGTTTGCTGGTTTGTTAGGTTTTTAACTATTAACAACCTTTATCTTGAACTGAGATTTTTCACTCCTACCCTTTTAATTCACTCTCCCATCCCACTGGAGGTGGGAGTGAGTGGCTGTGTGATATTTAGCTGTCTGCAAGGGTTATGCCATGACACCTTGCCAACCAAATTCTCATTCATCTCATGCCTTACTGCTGAACCTTTAGTTTTCTCACGTGGCTAAGTCATGCATGATTAGATGTAATTAGTCCTGAAAAATTTATGCTCAAGTAATGAATTGAATTCGAAGCAGCAGAATGACTGTGATGGAAGTGCTTGTTTAATGTATCAAGAGCAAGGTCACAGACAGTCCCAGCTTGTCTGCATAGATAGATACAGACAGGGCCTCTTCTTTGCAGGTTGTGTGGCAGGGTTATTGACTCCCTTGAGTTGGCTCAAAACTTGGACATGTGCGTGGGAAGGGTGTGCACAAGTCTTTCTGCACCTCTCAGTATCTTTATCCCCTTGCAGAGGAGTGTGCTCCTCTGGCACACTGAGGTTGACCCTGAGGTTCAGGGTGCAGCTGTCAAGGAAGAGGATGAGAACAAGGTCTTGTTTTCAGGTCTGCTGAAAGTTTCCAGGTACAACCGCAGTCCCTGCAATCCATCTTGGCAGACACGAGGGACAAGCCGTTTCAGAGACACAGAAGAAGAGCATGGACCTTAGGTGATGCCTTTGGCATGGCAGCAACCAGGCTGACCCTCTTGTAGCAGAAAGGCTCAGCCTTGTAGCTCCTGAAAAAAATAGCAAAGTCAACATTCAGGCTTCCTCCACTGAGGAAGTAGGAGTTAGTTTCCCAGGTGTTATCAGCTTTCTGTCCAATGGCTCACAGGAGAGCCTGGTGTGGTATCTCTGATCAGGTTTTAAAATCTGTGCCTGAGGTTCTTCAGTAACTTTAAGAGGATCAGAGATTTCAGAAACAGCTGCTTTGTCTTCTTAGTAAGCCTAAGTTAGTGAGAAGCCTCTTTGCAGAGGGTGCTTTTCGGCTGAGGTTTCATTACTTGGAGCATTAAAATCTATTGAGAACATTCCTCTGCCAGCAGAGGTCATGCCACTGTTCTCTAGCATGTTGAAATCTTTGCTGTTCATTTTCTGATCCCCTGGCATCAGAGCATGTATAGTGCTGGTATCCATCTCCAAACAAGTGTTGTGGTTTGACTTAATGGATTCCTTTAGACAGATGAGTTTCTGTGATGGACCAGTTGAACACACTGGAAAGGCTTCTGGAGGAAAGAGAATGCAAGAGGCGTTTCAGTGGATCTCACCTATTTTCACCTCTTTCCTGAAGGGCTTAACTTGTGCAGCCTGACACACATACAATAAAAGTGGATATAAATTAAAAGGTGATTACATATTTGTAAATGCACAAAGTGATTTTCTTCATTAACTCAAAATAAATTAATAAACAGAAATATATTTGTCATTCAAGTATTAACTACAGCTCATCTAGCCAGTAGAATCTTTCTGCAACAGTAATTTGTTGGCAGATATTTCCAATCTTGACTTAAATTTGCAGTGAGTTTCTGCTTGCTTCCGTGGAAATTTATCCAATAGTGCAAGATGCTGGTGGACAGGATGTATTTTGTTTAGCTGTAGCATTCCCTCACATAAGAGGATACAATCTTAGACACAACACCCTTAAAATCAATGCACGGTTTTAATAAAAATGGTCTTAACTGTAGGTCCTTACGAAGAATTTTGTACTTTGCTTGCAGAATGATTTGACTTCAGCAATCAATCCTAGCCTACACCACTCTCTGCTGTAGCAGAATATGACCCAGTAGTTTTGGCATGGCTGTTAATAAAGATGTAAAAAAAAAAAAATTCAAGTTCAGATGCTTATCTGATACATATTAAAACCTTCAAAGCACCATTGTAATTGTAAAATGCTAAACAATCACAAGAACACAGTTGAATTTACAGTAGAAGGACGCGTGAAGTTTAAAGTTGTATCATGAGAGGAATTTATGAGTTAACTTTGAATCAACGGCTGCTTCTCCAGTGGCTGTAGTCTCCGAGGAATAACTTAATTATCTCAGCACTGCAGACTTGATTTTGTTGAAGGAATACATACACACTCATATTACTGCATGTCAATCACACAACTCTAAGGTGTTTTTTAGCCTTCCTAAATATTAAAAAAACAAAACGAGTTTTGCCTCCATAACTGAAGAGGTTCTACTACTTAACTTACCAAAAGAAATGTAATAAAGACAAGTTCAGTGAGCCTCTGTTTAGAGTCATGAAAATTAAAATTTCTGAGTCCTTTTAGCTAGTAAAAATGGATAAACTGAAAAATAAAATTGCATTTCCTCCTTCTCCAGGCTGTACCTCCTACATTCATGATGCATATATTTAGATGTAATCACATAATTCCAGGACTCCAATCAAGAATAATTAGAAATAATTATATCAATTGTCAACAAGTTATTTGAATAACTGATTTCACATATAGGAGGAGTGAGGCCTTCTGGAGAACCTGATTGTAAATCAAATTTTTTCCTTTGCTTTATCTGATGAGTGGGGGATTTTTTGTTTTGTTTTTTCACTTCTGGTTTTAGGGATTTTTACTAGATCCAGAACTGTGATAACAGGAGATTCAGCAGTCTAAAAATGTGTGGTGATAAAAGAAGAAGAAGGGTTGGAGAAAAAAAAAAATTCTGTTTCTTAATATTTCTTTGTACAAGTTTATCAAATCCCTTTTTTGCTAAAGTTAGCTGAAGAAAATTACAAGAAATTTCAGTAGCAAAATCCCTGGTTTCACTATGTGAAATCCTGCACACCAGAAATTAAAGCAGTGGTATCAGTGCTCCAGGAGCAGAATTTTGTAAAATGAATCACCATATTAAGAGCTTCCAAGTTTGATTCTCAAAAAGACTGAACACTAGCAAGCTTGGTTTCAAGGACCCAGAAATTCTGGAACAGAGCTAGATTCTGGGCTGAGACCTCCTGTGTGCCCATCCTTCTCTTCAGCTTGCAAACCCTCCCCTCAGGAGGTTCAGCACTCCCATCTGGCTTCACCAGCCTTTCCTTGACAAGCGTGGATCTGTATGTCTGACTTGGTGCACCTGACCCAGAAGCCAAACTAGGACTGGCATTTGTATTCCAGCATGTCTCACACAGTTTGCAGGATTCTGCTTTGCAGTTTAGATTCAAACCCATATGCAATGGGAGCTATATTTTTGTTGCAGTAGGCTTGTTTGGGTTGTGTTTTTTATTGGGGTTTTTTTTGTCGTTTTCAGTGGTTTCTTTTTTTTTTTTACTTTCAAAAGACATGACCTTTCCCATTGGAATGCATTGCTCAGAGTGTGCCTGAAGAGCTGAGTAAAGGCCTTTGAAGAACTTTTTCCAAGAAAATGCAACATTTTTTTTTTTATTTCCAGCTTTAGAACGCTGTATAATTAACATGTGGAATTCATTGAAACAGAAGATAAGAGAGGCCAAGGTCTCATCTATGTGGACGGTAAGAACATCTGTAGTTATAAATAAACAGTCCTCCCCAAAATGACCCTCAATGATATTTTCTAAAATTTAGTCACTGATTGACAGATATTGGGGAGAAGCTTCCATGGGGAAGAAGAAATCCCAGCTGTGGCACCAATCTCTGAAGCACCTGGTACACAGCTCTGTGAGAGAGCAGCTACTGTGTTAAATGGACCACTTGGGCAAATGTTAAGTTTGAGACTATGTCCAGCTGAAATCCCCTTGCAAGTGCATCTGAGATACCTGCAGCTTCTCCTTATACTGCAGCTGTTAGCAAAGATGAGGGTTAGGCAGATTTATGCCACAGAGATGTGAGACTATTCTACTCCCTCTCCCTTGTCCAGCAGACAAACTCAGAGATTTAAGAAGTTGTTCTTCCAATATTGTAATATTTTCACATTCGCCCTCTGTGCCTCCCCTATAAGCGAGGCAACTTTGCAAAGCATTCATTGTATAAGCCAATGATCTTAAAAAATGGATGTCAGAAGCTAGATCCCTGAACAGGCAGCCTGCACTGCAAGCATCTGAGCTCCTACTGTTCCTCCTGCCTTCAGGAGCACTCAAATCCTTTCAAACTTGCACTATTCAGTGAGATGTTTACTATTGACCTGGTAAGGTTACAATAGGTACTTTAGTTTAGAAACTTGGGTTGTCTTCCAACTGATATTCAGCAAATTAGTACTAACAAAATTAATTTACACTGTCAGCAATAAGATGGCACTTTCATTTATAAGTATAGCATTTTATAATAGCATTACATTTACCGAAGTAGAATTGCACTCAGTATGTTAAGATTGCACACAGGGTACACAAAATTCTTCCTTATTCCAGTAGCACATCTATTAATGCTGGCTTGTATCCCAGCTGAGAATTGATGGAATAACAGACTCAGTCTTTGTTTTCCCAACCTACTGTGAGAGACTGAAATGTTATGGTTAGTGGCTTAAACATTGTTATGAAGGACTTTTTGCCCATTATGGCAAAACTGTATAAAGAAGTTGCAATCACCTAAGCCCAGCCCTCCCTGAATGTGCCTCCTGACTGGAACTTTGGACTGAGTTAAGCTGCCTAAGGGAACTTGAGATAAAATAAAGGTGACACTATTATCCAAGTATCTCAGGCCTAGGAAGAAGTGAACAAGGCTGAGGGAGAAGAATGTATCCACAAGAAAGCCAAACCCAGCAGCTGTCCTGAAAATCAGTTCTGGCTGGGGTTGGGGTGGGGGAGGCCATAGCCCACAGGTCCATATGCTGAGGCCAGGTTTACACACACTCCCCCTCCAAACCAAGGTGGGAGGAGGAGAGTTTTGGGTGTGTGGTGTAACCTCTGGTCAGAGGCACTGAACACCCATCCTCCCTTACACAAACCGGCTCAGCTGTAAAACCTCCCACCCCAGGAAGGCCACATCCATGGGACATTCGTGCAAGAGGCAGCTGAGGCAGTGTCATAATCCATCAAAGACCCCTGAAGTGCCCCCCAGATTGATTCCTGAGGCCTTGCACCAGAGGACTGCACATGATCCAAGTGATGCAACAGATCCAGAGTCTGTTGCAAGAGGTGGTGTCAAACTTGCCCCCTCCCTGGGAAGGTACCTGGGCATTCCCAGCTGGCCTGAACATACATGAATCCATTGAACTCTATGTTTTGGGGGACCCTCACCACCAAGAATATGAGAAGAAGAGGATCAACAGGACACCATCAGGGTCCAGAGTGGTGATATTTTCTGCTTAATCTGTCTCTCTGTCATTCACTTTCTCTCCCCACCCTTTTTCTATTTCTTTTTCTCTCTCTCTCTCTCCTTCACATTTACTATTAAATGAAATCCATACTATTGACTTCGGCATATGGTCTTGTTTGCACCTTAATTCGGGCAGAGGCACGTCTCTAACAATTTTAATAACCAGATTATAACACCTACTCTGGAGGAGTTTACTAGACCTGATCTTTTGCTACTGGAGTTTTACCTGCAAAATGTAGACTTGTCATGAAGCTGTCTGTTGGCTGTTACAGTTTGAGTCAAGATACTTATAAAAATAATCCTTCTGCAAAAAACCTCGATGCAGTAAATTGATGAATAATAAAACTTGTGAAGCTCAGATTTAAAGTAGGTTTAAGGATAATGATTTACATCAACAAATATGACTTGAAAGAAACTCTTCAAGATATTTACTTGCAACTTTTTTTGCCTTCATTTTATTAAATTCTGTTACAAGTTCTATTATCATACTCATCAACAACAATTAAAGAAGATGTATTTTCATCAGAATTCTATTCCACTTTAAATCCATTGTTTAGAAATGGTGTTTGCATGGTCGCTGAATTCCTGCTGAGGAGAAGTAACCAAGAATCAATACTTGTACTACAATGGCTTTCACCCTGGAGAGTTGAGGTCATCAGGTTCTCAGTTTCCAGTTCTACCCCTAACTGCAGTGACTATTGCTGCAACGGTCTGAATGCAAAACACCAAATGTTTCTGAAGATTAAAACTGACATTCTCATCTCATCTCATCTCAGTTTGTTCCCTTAAAGTAAACCTTCTCTCCCTTGAGAGGTGATAAGAAAAAAGCCCTTTTAAAAGTATGTGCCATAGCAACTACTTGTACCTTACTCTGGGAGCCCAGTAGAAGGTGAATGCTGGTGTAATAATAGAGAACTAAGAACAAAAGCTTGGTCAGAAACTGTGGCAAGAGCTGTGATAAATAGACTGGATTTGTTCTTCAAAGTTTGTGCCTGCAGGGAGTGTTTTGATTAAAATGCCTCCAAATTTCAGCCCAGTTCTGCTACCTTTACTCATAATGGCAGCACTTGTTGGAAGACTGACAACCTTACCCAACACAATCAGAGTTGAAATTTCGGTCATATGTCCCGCTTATCTTCCCTTCACTGTATTTCATTTTAAAATATACTGTGACAAATAAGAAAATAAGTTGAAGTTCATTAATTGGACTAAGGTGCTAAAAGAAAAGTAACTATCTGAGGTGCTTTTAAATGCTTTTGGCTGTGCAGTGCTCACTGAAGGTAGGAGTCTGCCATTATGGAGAAGGAGTCACATATCTCCTCTAACAGAAGAAAAATATCTGACATCTTAGAGCATCTATAGTTCAAGAAAGTTGCATTTATAGAAGATTGCTGTGGATCGTAAGATGCAAGCACCTGAAAAGTGGTTCTAGGGAAGTCTTAAAGGCCTTTCAATGTAAATGTGTAAGAAGCCAATAGTGAGCACAGCATCTCTCAGGCACTTTTCATTGGGATTCTGAATCCCAATTCAGTATTACTGAGCATTACTGCAAAATGAAATGCAGAAGGAGGTTTAACACTACAGCTTGATTTCCGAACACTGCAAGCCTAGAAGAAGAGTTTGGTTACTGCATTAGCATGGCCTTATTTTCAGGACTGCTGCTGAAGTACAGACTTGCAAATCTGGAACCCTTTATTTTGATGTCTCAGGATGGGTTTAACAATCTGCTTTAGGCTTAAGGCTTCAATTCTCCTAAAGGCAAATAGGGCAGAACTAAAACAAATGCTGACTTCCTTTTCTCATCAAATGTAGGGAGGCTGATCCTGCCCATCATGGGCTGAACCACTGGAGGGTTGTCACTAGAAGGGGAAGAAGCTGTTGTGTTGTGAGACATCACATACCACAGTCTTAAATACCAAGGAAAAAAACCCACTCGGGAGCCAAAAGACTCCTGCGTGGTCACTGGATCGTGCATCTCCTGACGTAAATCTCACAGAATGAAGAAGGCAAAAGGAAATCTCCTGCTGTGGTTCTCCGTGTAATGCTAGTTGCCTCCTTGCAGGATGAGGGAGAGATAATTCCATAAACTCTGTGGATCACCAGGAGCTCACAGGAGACCTGAAAATCTATAGAGACAATAATTACATTACCACTGCTAATGAGAACAAACCAGGAACAAAGCTTGAACAGCACACCTTGGCTGGCCACAGTGCTTAAGTAATAGTTCATTTCCTGCTGGGCTTTAGGTCACTTCATCCAGTTTTCTCCTGGGCAAAATAGAGGTATACTTTACTCCAGCAAGGGCCCAGAAACATTATGGATGAGACTGCAGCAGGTTTGGCTCCTTGTGCCCCACACAGTCCTCTGATGCCATTCCAGCTGCCTATACTCACTCAAGCACTCTTGTTTATCCTTCTGCCCCGTGCAAAGCTATGCAACACATGTCCGCAGTTTTAGGCAATAGAAACAGTATTCTGGTGACCTACAACACCAATGTAAGGTACTTTAAACTGAAAAAAAAAAGTATGAAGGAGTGTAGTCAGGTGTTAAAGCCACAAGGCACTGCATAGGACCTAGGAGCCACTTCGAACCAAAGGCCTGTAGACATAGCCAGCTCTGTTCTGCTCTGCTCTGCACTGTGGTGAGCCCTAAGCCATGTAGGCAAGAGCCAGCTGATGCTCCTTGGCATCAAGACTGTGTGTTTCCTCCCTGGCTGTCTTCCACTTGGTAATGTAGACATACGTGAAACCTAGAACCCCCCCAAAGGAGCTGTACTGCCAGCTCCACCCACCGGCCCTGGTTTCCACAAGACTCTGGACTTCAAAACAGGGAGGATTGTCCTGCTTTCCTATTTGTGGGCCCACCTGGAACTAATATGGGCTTTCCCTAGTTAAACTCACAAGCTGGA
This sequence comes from Edolisoma coerulescens, assembly GCA_013397115.1. Lineage (NCBI taxonomy): Eukaryota > Metazoa > Chordata > Aves > Passeriformes > Campephagidae > Edolisoma > Edolisoma coerulescens. The sequence continues at coordinate 841,018 of VWZW01006024.1, read as the reverse complement.
AGAGGTAGCAAATGACACCAGTCATTCTCCTCCCATGTGAAACCAAGAAGCTTTGTGAGCCGGAGTCCAGACTTCCAGACTCTCTTTCCTATGACAATAAAATGGCATCCTGTAGTAAATGCCAGTGCAGAATTCTGTTGTACAAGAAGTTCTTAGATACCATAACAAAATTAAAATGGGTAAAACCTCACTGACATTATGTCAGCAGGGTTAGAATACAATGGAGTTACAGGCAGAAACTGTGGAGCAAATATAACACTGAGGTTCACTACTTCTTTTTAAAGGTTCAGTTATGGTGATGGTGAGGTAATAGTGTTCCTACAGAGAAGACACCACGTTCCTTACAAACCCTCCATTTGCAGTCTCTTTCCTCCAGGAGATCACTGAACCTCATTCCCAGAAAGCAGTCTTTGTCATTTTTATCCACACTTCTCCAGAAAATTAAGGCAAAAAAATGGAAGGTAGAATTTCTTCTTTGTTTCTCAAGAATTTTTATTTTTGCTTTTTAACTCTTTATGGTATTTGTAAACATGTTTTACCAGCTTCATGGGAAAGACACCCAGTGCATGGGGACAGGCACAACGTGGGGAGCTGGCTCGCTGTTCAAACAGCTTTGACTGCTGTAATCACCTCTGGGCACATGTGCAAGCTCCCTGTGCAAACTCCAGCTGAGCACTCACCTCTGTTCTTCCAGCCACACCCATGGGTATCACACTGAAATACTCCTATGCTGAGCAGCCACCTCCCTTGAAGGTAGCTCGGGTGCTGGGAAGAGCCTTGCTATGCCAGCAAGCCCTGGGAAGAACCCATCCCCATGCCCAATACTTGCTGATGCTCAAACAACTTCATTTCAGACTGCAGCGGGTACCACAAACTCTGTACACGTTACACAGAGCAGACACATACGATAGAGAACTGGAGCCAAAGGCTCTACGCTGAGAATACCTGCACACTTCACCTCAGCTGCTGAAACAGGCAGAAGCAATTTTCAGCAAATACCAACCTGGACAGGGATTTCACCCTCATTATGATAAGTCCTGTATCTTCTCAGCAAGCCTCTGAATAATTTAGTCCCCTGGTTCTTTCTGTCATTTCACATAAGATATTCAGCTTTTATGGAATATAGATATGAGAAACTAAGTTTTCAGTTCAAAGCTGTTATATTTTTTTTTTCTGAAATGAAAGAGAATGAGAAACCAAGAAAGTATAACTGAGGAATCTGTTTTGAGTGAAGTATTTTATGTCGTATTTTTAGACCTCCCACAGGCAGCTGCATGTGACTCAGAAAGATGCCCAGATGTTCACTTAATGGACAAAGTAAAAGATAAAACAAAGATCTTGAGTGGCATATTTTCTTTTGCAAGCACAAGGTCTTTTGCTTTTTAGTAGCAAGTATTCATTCATTTGAGGTTTAGTGTCCCCAGATGTCAAAGAAAAAAGAAAAACAGTTCCCAGTGAGTGACTGTTTCTCTGTGAAGTACTTAGGGCTGTATATTAGAATGTTCAGAGGATTATTAAAACAGAAAATTAGAAAGCAGAGTTTCAGGAGAAGGGAAGAACAACATTTCAATAGGGCCAGTGAACCAGATCAGCAGTGCACTCAGCAGTAATTTTCTCTTTATCAAAGCATTCAGTATCAACAGCAATCTATTTTTCAGAAGAAATTAAGCAGTATCTAAAATGTCTTCTTATTAGAAAAACAAATTTTGGTTTCTGAGCAGCGAGGATCACCTGGATTTTGTCAACTCTAATGTTTATGGCTGAATTCCTCTTTGCTGATTGTTACCTCACAGAACCAAGAGAAGTGGGGAGAAGGAAGGTGATTTTTGGCAATTAGAGACAAAGGACTATGAGTCTGTAACTCCTAAAAAGAGGAGAAAAAGAGATACAGAAACACTTCAGAGCACAGTGAGAAATCCATCAGACACAGATTTTGCTTAAGTCCCGTACTAGTTTGGCAAGTGTTCTAATAGACAATAGTTTCAGGCCACAGCTATTCTGTATTCTGTTTGATTGGAAGTGCTGAAAAAGAAAACTGAGCTGGATTATACCCAGCATTCCTGAGAATAACTGGAGACATGGGCAGAACTCAAAACCACACATATATATGTGCATAAATATACACAGAAATTATATTTCTCTGGTTGATTTTAAAAGCTTTTCTCCAGGAGCATGAAGAGTCAGTGAAAAAGACTCTTAAAACATTATAAATCTCCTGGACTTGAAAACCTGGCTTTTCAGCATCTCAGTGCTTATAATACAATTTTCAATTCTGAGTTTAATGAAAATGTTCCCTCTGGTTCAATACACTGCCAGAAAACATGAATTTCATTCTGCGTCTTAACGGCAGAGGGGAGGAGAAGAAAGCAAACGGCCAGAAGAGAGAGTGAAATCTGTGAGATGGTCTGGAGATGGCAAGTTGAAATACATCCCAAATGGAAAGGGTTCAAGATTCTTCTATCAGGCATTGACCATCTGATAGTCTGTACAAAATGCTGATAAACTTCAAGTGGGCATTGATGGGATTCCCAGGGTGCCTAGAAGCCTCCTGGCAGACGTTTGCCTTGGCTTGGGGATGCCTTCATACTTTGTGATTAGAATCCACCAAATTGCCATAGCACAGCTGCACACCTGCACCTAAGGCAATGCCCAAGGCAGAGTCCTGTGAACCCTTAAAAAGGTTCTCAGTTGTTGTAACGTATTTGAACCTTTTGGTGTGCCCAAGCCAAACCATCTTTAATTATTAGCATGTGTGGAAGGGGAGAAAGATTTTAGTATGTATTGTATCTCTCTAAAGTAAAAAGAGAGGCATGTAGGAGAACAAGAATGGGCTGTAGGCAGTCTTGACTTGACTCTAACAGAGTTACGGCTGTTCTGAACCAGGTGTTTCTGCTAAAGACCAGAGACCCACTGCCCCTCAGAGAGGTAGCTCATAAGAGAGAGAAGAAGACCACAGAAGAGGACTACTAAGTGAGGACTACCATGACAGAAGAGGAGGACTGCTACCACAGGAGAAGACTACAAAGAAAGGACTGCTGAGATGGCAAGCAAGCCAGCGGGCAGGCAAGCAAGCAAGCAGGACTGAAGCAGCTTTAGGTGTTAGCAGCCTCTATTGTAGTTAGGAGAAAAGAGTAAAGTTTTTTTTTTGTTGTTCAGCAACACTCAGTGTTTCAGCAGTACTAGGTATTTAAATACCTTATAAAATAACCATGTTCCATTTACCACATTAAGCACGTGACCACCTCTGCTGATTTGGTCTCTGGTTTCCTTCCTTCCCTTGGATCTATGAGAGAGGTGACTACCACAGCTGAGGCTTGTGTAGCCAGAGCCAGTTTTAAAATCATAAAATAGTTTGGGTTGTAAGGGACCTTTAAAGGTCATATAATTCCAAACCCCCTGCAATGAGCAGAGATGTATTCAACTAGATGAGGTTGCTCAGATCTCCATCCATCCTGGCCATGAGTGTTTCCAGGGACTGAGCATTGCCCAACTTTGTGTGCAACTTGTTCCGGTGTTCCACCACCTTTCTTGTGAAAAATTTATTCCTGATATGTAGTCTAAATCTAATCTCTTTTAGTTTAAAACCTTTACCCCTTGTCCTGTTACAACAGGCCCTACTAAAATATCTGTCCCCACCTTTCTCATAGCCTCTTTAGGTACTGGAAGGCTGTAATAAGTTCACCTCAGAGCTGTCTGTTCTCCAGGCTGAACAGCCCCTACTCTCTCAGCCTGACTTCACAGAAGATATGCATTTTTGTGTCCCTCCTCTGTATCCCCTCCAATATGTCCATGTCTTTCCTGCGCTGAGGTCTCTAGACCTGGATGTAATACTCCATGTGGGGTCTCACGAGAGCAGAGGAGAGGAGGAGACTCAGGAGAGGGGTAGAATCACCTTCCTTGACTCGCTCGTCATGCCTCTTTTGATGTAGCCCTGGATACAGTTGGCATTCTGGGATGGGTGTGCACATTGTCAGGTCATATCTAGTTTTTTATCCACCAGCAGCCCCAAGCCCTTCTAGGCAGGGGTCTTTCTCAAACCCTCATTCCCCAGCCTGTCCTAATACTGGGGGGTTGCCCTGATCCAGGTGCAGCACCTTGCACTCGGCTTTGTTGAACCCCAGGAGGTTCCCGGGGGGCCACTTCTCGAGCTTGTCCACGTCCCTCTCCATGGCATCCCATCCTTCAAGTGGGATGTCAGCTGCACCACTCAGCTTGGTGTCACCTGAAAACTTGCTGAGGGTGCCCTTGATTTTGCTCTCTATGTCATTTATGAAGGTATTAAACATTACTGGTCCCAGTGCTGACCCCTGAGGGACACCACTCATCACTGACCTCTATCTGGACATCAGTCAGACTTTGGACAATGCAGAAGGCTCTGTTTTTGCTTTCAAAATCAGAGCGAATCAGGCAGCTGGTGGTCACCAAGCACCTGGGGTCCCTATCAGTGGACAAGGCATTAAATCCTTCCTCAGCTCTTTTGCAGTGCATCAGGGAAGATTTCAAGACTTTCCCTTCCAGCATTCTGGAAGCCTGGCCATCTGCTGCACATGCACAACAGGAAAAGAAAGATTTACTGAATAGTTTGTTGAGCTCAGGCAAATCCCAAGTGGATGTGTGCCTTTGCTGGAGCAATCCACCAGAGTAATGAAACCTCATACCTCGTAATTCAAATGTGGTGTTCTCCAACTCCAACTCATCTGCAAATTTGCATTGCAACAGTCAGAGGACACTGAAGATCAGTTTGTTTTAAAACACAGGGCTCTAGTTTACCAAGCACTATATACTTAAACAATACTGTTGGGGGGGGGGGGGGGGGTTTTCGCTGAATTGATTTTTNTTCCCTGACATTGTATTTGTTTAGCTCATCTCTGCTTTTCCTGGAAATGTTCTTTGAATGACAACATGAAAGGCTGTATCCAGCCCTCTATTAAAGATGCTGCTGTCAAAAGAGCAAACAGAAATCTACAAAAAAAGGCTCACCTGGGGTATCTGACATTGTTGAACAGATTCCTTTTTATGCTGCTTGATTAGCTCTTTGGAGCAGGACTTTGTTGAATTGGATCAGCCAGAAACAGAAGTCCTTAGGGCAGACAGATGTGTAAGAACAGAGCGGGACAACACAGCATTGATCGGGAGCACACATTTTGCAGGAAGATGGCTAAAGAAAATAACAGGAGCTCCATGCATGCAGCTTGATCCCAGAGCCACATACAGGTGCTACTGGCAGACAAGAGTGCAGTCTCTGAATCCAACCCTGGAGAGCATGTTTTCAATGTTAGGTCAAATACAAGTGTTCAAGATCCATCTCTGCTTGGTAAAGACCTCAGCTGGAATCCTTCAGCTTCCTCTAAAACTTCCAGACATAAGATTTTACTAAAATGAGAATTGTATGCTGTAGATATCTGCTACACATGCTCTTCTCTGCTTGTTCTCCTTCCCATAGTTGTCTCTTCAGTTTTTAAAGATAATTATCTAAACCTTTTCTCTGTGTTCATTCTCACAGCAAGCATCCACTGTGCAAGGCTTTATACTGTTGACAAGATTAAAAATGATAATCAAAGAACCAGAATGAGGAAATAATTGCTAGTTGTGTACTGAAATTCCATCATCTCTGCCCTGTCAGTGTGGGACAACTCTGACCACAGAAGCACTCAGGCAGCTATCGATGAGCAAAAATGTCAAATTTAGTATGTTTACTGCAAATGTGAGGTGGTTTTAAAAGGTTTATTGAAAAAATTATATAAACTGGGACATGAAAATGAAACAAACAGGGACATGACTCTTTCCCCCACTCCCAACACATCAAGACCATGATCATGGGATGTCTAAACTGCAGCAATCAAGCGTTGTCACAGACCCATAGGTGATGATATGTTTCCCTATTCCTTCCTTACTTTCTTCCTTTCTTTTCCCTTATACGTGTTCTTAAGTGAATGATATTTTTATGCTTTCATATTGATATATTAGTATAGATAATAAGAACCAAAATGGCTACATACCTGCTTTCCATTGCAACCAAATTGTTCTAAAACAACCTCCACATATATATAAATATACATATTTACAAACACTGATCATTCAGTGTTGTTTCAGTCTAATCCTCCCCAAGGAATCTATTAACCAGAACCTGGGTTACCCTCTCCTTCAGGGGTGGGTTGTAACGATGTATTTGTCTGCATTTTGTGTGTGTGCTAACAGCGAACATGCACTCAGCCTTGCTGCCAGCTGGACCTGATGTGTAGCTGGACCATATGCAGTGCTGCAGCAGCCTCATGTATTCAACAATGGCTGTCAGATCTTCAAATCAGCATGAAGGATTTCTTGATCGTGTCTTTTTTGGGCACTAGGAGAAGGATCATGGCTGTGACAAACACTGTCTCTCCTCAGTCTGCCAGGCAGGACTGCAGTAACCTGGCAGGTGAGGTTTTGGTGTTCTCCCTTCTCAGCAGTGCAGATGCTGCTCTTTTCCCTGTGTTTTAGTGCAGGTTCTCCAAGAAGGGGGCTCCTGCAATTTAAAACCTCTTTTGGGTCCACCAGTTTGGCTCCTAAATTGCTCAAAACAGCACAACAACAGTGAGCAACCACCTGCCAGAATTTTTGTCTCATGTTAGATTGCAAAACCTGAAGAATTGCCTTGCCTTTTGGGAGCGGGGAGGAAGTTGTCACAACCATCATCCATCATTTAGCACTCTTCTGCAGCAGCTGCAGGTGTTCAGTCATCCTAATGTGTCTTTATGTTCAGATGTTGATATCAGTGCCCCCACTGCGAGAGGCAGTTCCATGTCTCCACTGGGACTCGTTCCTCAATGTTACACCACTTCTAACTTGGTCAGATCTCAGCTGAACAATGTCAGAGTTAAAGCAGTTTATTTATCATCTTATCTGCCAATAAATTGAGAGAGATTTGCAGTAAGGGTATTAATAGTACGAACTTGAAGCTTGGCAAGGAGGAAGCATTAAGGAAAAAAAACCCAAATCAAGAAAACTAATACAAAACAGCCCCAAAACTCTGTTTTGTGAAAGAATGTAACTAAATTGTTATCGCAAGTAGAAATTAATTAAAATTTCTCTTGTCTTCTGTCCAATTCAAGCAGTTTTGGTCACTGAAATTCTTAAGACTGAAATCAACAGAGGAAGGGCTCTTTCTCTCTCTCCCTCCTTCCCTCCCTCCCCCAATGTTATCAAGAGCAGACTAAAACAATCTTTCAGAAGATTCCTTTGATTTTTAAAACATTGGTTTGCCTTTAAGCAATCTTTCAGCACACTTACAGTCAGGATGATTAACGGCACAATTTGTTTCAGACTGACTATTGAATTTGAGAACTCAGTCATCAAAAGTTTTGGGTTGCACCAGATAATTGATCAAGTGAGTTGCAGTCAATTTGCTTCCATCACTGAACAGTACTAAATCACAGACACAAATCCATCCCAATTTAGAAGAGCACTTATGCTGAATGAAAAGTTTGATTCAATTGCCTCTGCCATCAAGGATAGAAACACATAGAATGATCATTCTAACCACCATAGCTCAGAATTCAAATGGGCTCAATGAACCTGCTTAAGAATAAACCAGGCTGCAAATTATTTGCATGAGTTATTGAGGAAATAATTATGAATGGCAATTACACTGGGGAGAATTAGGCTTTGTTCACAGAGAACTCCTGAATAGAAAGAATATTTATAAGTTCCTTGTTAGAAATTGTTTACCCCACCTCAATATAAACAAGTGGTATTAAATAAAAGAATTACCAAATAAGTGAAATTAAATTATTTTGAAAACATGAATTTTATCAATCTTAGTCATAATTAGTAAAAACAGAAGCATATTATACACATACACACATATGTATTTATACGTATATATATGTATATCTCATGTACATATAAACAAGACAGGAGGACAGGACATAAGTATACATTTTGTTTTGCCTTAGAGAATAAATATAATTTGAAAGATTGTGTTTTTAGAAAGCCAAGAGAATAAACACACTCATTTTGTTTGTGAATCTGATCAAAATAACTATCTTTCAAAGACATCTTGAATAGATTATGCTTACTTAATTTGCTTAATCTTTGGACAATTTATCCTTAATCATCAGGTAATTTTCTGCACTTAATCCAAGGATTTTTAGATTATTTTTCACAATTGCATTTGTAAGAATTTGAGAGGTCTTTGTAAAGCAAAAAGTTTTCAGCTCCAGAAGTTATTTTATTGGATTTTTTTTCACTGAACTGAAGTCAATAGAAGCTGCTTTGAAATCAAAACATTTCTTCTGGGCAATAAAGCTTCATTTATTGCTTGGAGCAGTGCAACTCTGACTAACTTTGATCATCTCATAAACACATGGGGCAAAAAACTTTGCATCAAAAGTACAAGGGGAGAAAACCAGAAAGAGTAAATGGAAATAGGTAGCTCACTACGGAGCATCTGGTTTCACACATCTTAGCAGGGGAGGGTGAACCTCAGCAATATCTTTTTCCCATCTCTCCATCCTTATTGCTGCCAACCTAAAACAAATCAACCCTCCTACATATGTGTCAATGTAAACTCATGGGACCAATGATCTAGGCTAAAAAGAAAACCTGTCTTTTGGAGATTAATTAGTAAAAATACTTAATTAGATTAAATTTACAAACTTGAGTTAGAGAAAAAAGTTGGCAGAGGCTGAATCCAGGAGAAGTGGGAGGATGGGAAGTCCTGGTGCTGAGCAGCTGCAAGCACAAAGGTTTGCCAGGAGGAGAGTCACTTGGGTAAAGCAGATGCTCAGTGAGCTTGTTCTGCTTTGTGCTTGTGGGGGCACTTCAGAAAAGCTTGGCAATTCCTCAGGAAAAGAAAATGGCCATGAAAGGATTCCCTGAGAGGCTTCAGTCAGACACAAACTAAGGCTCAGTTGTGGTGCAATGACTGAAGAGGAGACTCATCAGAGGTGATTAATTTCCTGACCCGCAGAGTAGAAGACATGAATGATTTGATCACATTATGACCCTCTCATATTCCCTCATTTAGAAATGATACATAGGCTTACACACCACGGGAAGATCACAAATATTGCTGTTCCACAGACAGAAGACCAAATAAAACACTCATTCCCTGACACTTTGGAAGGCTAGTCAGAAGATTTATGACCACTATTAAGTTTAGAACTGCTAAATAGAATGGTTGTATCATTAGTATGCAAAAAAATTTGCTAAGTGTATTTTTGTTGTGGCGCCAGCAATGAAAAGCTTTTTTTTCTTAAAACAAATATAGAGTGGCTGAAGTGCTACTATTTATTTTACAGACATGTGCTATGTAAAGATTATTCTAATTCTGCTCTTGTTCTCAGGAGCTGGTTAATAGCTGGAGCTATTAACAAGATAATATACCATTCCTGGACCAGAGGAGAATTGATACCTGGCAAAATCTTAGAGTACTATCTCTCTGTGTCAGTTGATGGAGTCCTTTTTCTAGTGCTAATTTTTCTATGTTAGTAGGAATGCTACCATTTAGCGACAATTTTTCATTGTTTGTACTTTTTTTATTTGCTATTTATTGTTCATTTTGTTTATTTAGATGCTGATGAAAATCTAGGGGAGGAACAAGGAGCAGTTCGTTATGAACAGGCCACTGTCACTGTAAATATAAAGGCCTAAAGGATGACAAGCCAGTGGAAACTTTTCCAAAGAAGGAAAGGAAACAGGTATTTCACCAGCTTCAGGAGATCCAGTGCCTCACAGCTGTCCCTCCAGGATGTTTATTGAAGAGATAGTATTCTGAGAGCTGCTTGTATTTGCCAGCATATTCCAGTTCTTGGCATTTCCAGAAATTTGAATGAAGCTGATACAGTATTTACTGATCATCAACATGTCACAACAGCTTTAGAGTGAACTAACTTGTGATCAATACTTTGCCAAGAAAGAACAGAGCAATTACTCTGTCAGAGAAGAAACTTCCAGGAGATGTCTGAGAAGTGTAAATCATGTACAGCAAAACATGTTTTCAGATAAAAATAAAAAGTATCTATAAGGACAAGAAGTGGCAAAGTGATGGATGTGCAGACATACGTATGTACAATGCTGCAGCAAAGAAGATAGGCATTAAAAACCTTGTCCTTTTCAGGTGCGAGATGATGAAGTAGCTGTGGATGAGTCATGCCTTTCTCCCCAGCCTGCATTAAAGGTCAACGTACCAGCTTCTGCTGTGTGCCTCAAGCTAGTAAAAATCACTGCGAGAAAATCAAGCTTCACCAGTCATCTCAAAGGAAGACAGATATTATTTGCATGGACTCTGGTACCTGCAGGAATAACCACAATTAGCAGGTACTCCTGGGTTTAGCAGAAGGAACAGGTCCTGCAGTACTGATAGGTAACGTGGCCGTGGGGATTGAGACAGGCGGTTGATACTGATCAACTTCCACTCCTTTTCAAGGTTAGTGCCTTTGCAGGCAAGCAAAGGAAAAGGAAACATTTCTTTCTTTCACCGAACAGAATCTTTGCAAATTAGACAACCATAGGGGCTTTTGCAAGATCACTTTCTGAAACTGCAGAAATTCACTTGTTCTTTGCAGGTCCCTAAAAGGACATGAAGTGCCATATTTGAAGCACAGTTGTTGCAATCTACTTTCTTATGCTGGAAGGTGAAAGATACTCAGGTCATGTACCATCAAAAATTATCTCTTCTGACAAGTACTGCATGTAAGCTATCATGCAAAAAGTTGAAGATGGTCTTTGTGATGTGAATCCACTGGGCTGAATCTAAAGAATTCGGACTGACAACTAAAGCAAAAAGGAATTTGTACAGCAGTAAGGCAATTCACTCCCTAGGACCCAAAGCAGTCCTGCAGCTTAGAAAAGCAGCTTTCTCTGTTCCTGCCAAATCACTGAATGCACATTAGTAATACATTCAAGCCCACAGAGATGAACAAGACAGAAATCTTTATTACCCAGAACTACTATCACGTGAGGGCAAATTGTGTGCAAGACCTCTTTAGTGAGGATCTGGAGGAAGAGGGAGGGAATTATGTAGTTCAAACTATGCATACTGTGGAGGAGAAAGGGACCAGGATAGGATTGGTGGGGCTAAACATACACATGTGAAAATGTGGATCTCTATGTCTGAACTTGTTGTCTAGGTACATACAGAGTGTGATTAATTCATCCTAAAGGACCTGTCTAAACCAGACTACATGACACATGTCCTGTAAGTGCCTTTTTCCCTGCTGCCCCAAGGGTAACCAAAGCTGTCAAATTCAGGTATAGATGACTACACTGTAGACATTTAACCAGGAAGTCCCTTGTTCCTGTCTTAAGGTAACCCACATCTTTATCAAAGGAAAGTGTTGTATTATTTGTCTAGTATACTTTGAGAGAACATATGTCTAACTGTTACTAAGAATTTTCTTTTTCAGTATGCAATATGTAGAGTTTTGGTGGTAATATTACAATAATTTTCTTTAATCACCAAAAAGGAGTATTCTTTCATTCTAAGGACAGTTACCAAACTACAATTTGTTCTCTCTAAGGAAGACTTCAGCTCTAAATGTTTAAAAAAATAAACCATTACAGAAAATTAGATAATGCCAATTCCAGAAACTTTTTTTCTTTTAAAATATTTTTTTTCACTATCTGCTAATAGCATCCACAGATATTCAGAGAGGGAGGCTTTCTTTCCTGTTCAGATGACATTTTTATTAAGGCACCCGTTATCCATTCTTCCTTCTTTGCCTGGAATGGGCAACAGCAGATCACTACCAAAATGCTAAAAAATATATGGTTTACCACCATTTTCATGTGTGTGATTAAAAGCAAAGGAGACCCATTATTTATAATACACAACAGAAACTTTCCTTGCTTTTTGGAACTCTTTGTTGCTGGGAGTTTGCAAGAAGCCCAGAGCATTTTTTTCTCCCTGTCCATTAAGAGGTGAAAAAAAAAAAAAAAAATCTCTGTTCTCTGTCTCTCACTTTTCAAGCATGGATTTATGGAAAATATCTTGCAACCTCCTTAAAGGCATAAATGGGGATTGGCTGGGAAATCAGGCATATGGAGCCTACTACATATCTGTATTAAATGTAGGCTTTTTTCTAAGACCTTTGAGGATCGGAGAAAAGGTTTTACAGTGAGAAACTTCACAGGATCAGATTGTTCAGTGTATCACAAGTTGCATGACTGGTGGCTTGATACCTGTGCCCAAGTACCTTTACAGGTAATGAAATGTGGATGCACAAGAAATTTTAGATCTAGTGGAGAAAGGCATATTTGGAAGAGTATCCCAATATAGACATATTTGGGAGCTGAAACTATGGATATTAAATGAGAAATTATGCCCAGGTGTTTAAATGTAAGGACAATTTCCCAGTAAAATGGATAACCAAGAGAGGAGCAAGATCCTCCACCTCTTGGGGTTTTTGGTCTCAGCCTTATTAATCCGTCTGAAAGCTGTGCTTTAGTCAAACAAATTGTCTTCATATGTGGATGAGTGCATGAAATTCCAATGGCTTGTGAAAATGGTCAGACCTGATGATGTAAAACTCTTTGTTCCTACGTGTAGTGAGTGTAGGAAGTTACTCCTTTGTGCAAAGTTGTAGCACATGATTACTGCACAGGAAGGTTAACCTTCACCTTGCATAGCCTCTGGAATCACATTCAGTCTGTGTAAGAGACAGTGATTTTTTTCCTTTCTGCTCAAGGAAATTGTATTTGTCTAAGATCAAACTGATTGATAACTTCAGAATTTCTGTTCCCTTACTGCTTATTATTTATTAAAAAGTACTTCACAGAACTTTTTATGAAGATGCTATATCCTAGCCCTGGAAGAAAGTCAGGTGTCATTATCTCACTTTCTGGTCCAATGAATGCAGAGATACAACAGGGTGGGGAATGGACTGGAAATCCCTGATAGAGGTGACTTAAATCCTACCTACAAACACAGGTGCTTTTCAGAAGGATTACACCAGACCCCTGTGCGTGATCCTGGCCCTGCATTCTGCACAGTACCCTTCCAGAAAGCCAGAATTTCTTACCTTCATGATCTTTCTGCTCTCTACTAACAGCAGTGTAGGTAATATACCTTCTTTGGGGTACTCACCCTTATTTATAGGAATTTTCATCTCAAATTAGAGATAAATCTCCAACAAGCATAATGGACAAGGAGAGATAAGACTAACTGTGCCCATCACAGGAAGGACATATCAGAAGCGGGGGAAAAAAAAAAAAGAAAAAGAAGAGGAAAAAAAGGGGGGAAAAGAGCCTTTTATTCTGAAGAGGCCTCCTGCATTTTTTCAGTGCTTACAATCTGCCCCAGCAGGAAACACTTCAGCATGAATCACAGCTGTCAGTCTTTTGGTTGATGCTGCTGTGTCTGCTCCCCTCCACGAGCTGAGGAGGGATTCAGGGATTTGCAAACTACAGAGGAGGACCTGCTCAGCAACAATGATGCCAAATGGCCTGGTACTGTAAGTGCTCCATTTCCACAGATCTTGCAGGGTTTGGTAGGAGCAGGGAGTTTTCCCTGTGGTATCAGATTTTGGCCTGTGCCTCCAGATGATGGTCAGTAGGTGAAAGCTCGTGTGGGGATGCTTGCAGTCATTCACACCTCCTCCATTCCCTGGGAGCAAAACCTAAGGGGTGATCTGAAAATGAACCCAAGAATGGTCCTGTGAGGAAAAAAAGGATCCCTGTCAATGTCAGGCATTTGGTCAATATAACAATGTACTAATGTTTTTAAATTCCATTGTCCTTCTTATAAAACATGAGAAGTTGACTGAAAGCTTAAGCAGATTTGATTTTTCATGATAGGACTGGAACAAGGGAACTCATAGACATATAAATAAAGAGATGAGTATACTGCCAAAATCTGAAATGTTCTTATTTCTGCAGTATTAACATAAGACTATACAAAATCTTTGTCTTTTTAAAAGAACTGGAGAGATTTTAATATTTCTACCTAAATTCAAGTCCTATGGGCTTTAAAAAGACCAATTGGTATCAGAAGCTTTGGAACATAATGTTAAATAATGTTGACAAAGAAAAAAACATCTCAGTTAGTTGAAAAATTTTGACATAAATTAAATTCTTCTTATCTTATCTACATTAATTCTGTACTAAGAGCCAGGTGCTCAAAAAGTTGCGGATTTAATGAGTAACATGGATACCAATCTGAAGCAAAGGGGCACATCACTAATGTGGTGATCTCAGAAGCCCTTGTGAGTTCCGTCAGCTGATGATGAAGGTGGCTAAAGTGTTTTCCTGTATTGAAGTATATAACAGAACATGCATCATAAGGGGCTGTGTTACCAATAAACATGTTATGAACATCATCAAAGACAGCTGCTGTTTTCCACACAAATTTCCCCTGCCTGATGGAGTAGGCGCAGCTACAGTTCTGAAAGTTGCTGCCTCTCAACTCCCAGCAGAAACAGCAATTCATTTAAAGCTAATGGCACAGAATATAATTAGATATATCTGTGTAAGTCAGAATGAAAACACTTTCCTTTTTTGTTTTTCTTTTTTTTTCCCTGGATGCTGTGTTTCAGCTCAGAAAAATATATGAAGACAAGCTACAAGCCATGGCATGGTTAGTGGACAGTAAACCCTCTAGTGGGTATTCAGCTACTGTGATGCAAATGGTGCTGGTCTAGCAAATTTACATGTTACTAATAACAAACATGTCTTGTTAAAGGCTTTTTACAGGAGAGGAAGAGGGTGCAGGTTTACAACCCTGGCTACGTCCAGATGTGATGAGAGCAGAAAGGCTGGAGCCTCACATTGCAGAACCTGAGATAATATTTAGATGTTTCCTTTCACAGTTGTTAGAGGGACAGTAACTCTCTCATTACACCTTCTTGTCTGTGTACAATATCCTCTGCAGACAGAAGTGTGCTAGAGGCTATCCCACAATTCCCTTACTGCAGATACTCACATACAGAGATTGTTGTGTTGGGAAGACTTTTTATTTTCAACATAATTAAAGTGATTCACTTGAAAATAGGCACTTGTTTCTTTTCTTGTTTTACACCAATATCCTAAAAATCTGTTTTCTCCTATTTTGTCTGTTTCCTTTTCTTACATGGTCCCTTCATCTAATTTGATTTTTCCACAACAGGATAGAATCATAGTATCATAGTATCACAGAATAGTTTGGGTTGGAAGGGATCATCCAACATGGAACCTTGCCATTGTTAGGGAATCTTCCACTGAACCCTGAGTTCTTCAGGGTCCCATCCAGCCTGGCCTTGAACGCTTTCAGGGATGGGGAGTATGCAACATCTCTGGGCAACCTGTTGCAGTGACTCACCACCCTTATAGTGAAGAATTTCTTCCTAATATCTAATCTAAAGCCATTTCCCCTTGTTCAATCACTACATGCCCTCCTGAAAAGTCCCTCTCCAGTCTAACTTTTGCCTCCCTTAGGCACCAGAAAGCTGCTATAATGTCTCCCTGGAGTAGTTTGGTTGGGATCCTTTGCTACCACTTGCTCAATTCTTTCCCCAAAGGCAGAATGGGGAATCATTCCCAGCAGGAATTTATTTGCACCTTGGCCTGTCAGCCTCTGGGTGGATGTGGTGAGGCTGTTGACACGACATTGTTGCTTCCTGCAGACAGTGACTTGGAATTCTTGGGTAATGTTATGATACAGTAACTAAGGACTTGCTTGCCCCATTATTTTTCTTATCTGTATTTGTTTTTCTCCTTTCACTGATGCTTTCTCACTCCCTTTTACTGTCTCGACCCTGTGATAATGCCTGCACCCAGGGTGACTATACAGCAGAAACAAATTATTAGATAATTGGAAATTATCTAATACCTGCCTTAATCGGAAAGGCAGGTACTTACATTTGAACTACATGCAAAAACACTCTCTTGGGTGACTTAACATAGAGGTCTTCACAACACAAGGTCTCCAAGCTAAAAATGTCTGTTTCACTAATAATTCATTTTCAAAACAGATAATTAAGCAGTGAGACATTCCAAAGCACTTATTACTGTTCAATAATGCGTGGCACAATGCAGATGAATTTTGGTGCTAATTTGTTCCTGATAACCTTCCTCATTCTGCAGCCTCTGCTGAATCATTTTTGTCTTTTTTTTTTTTGTTCAAAATGCCTTTAAAAATGCAGACTTCAGTGCAACATGTAAATCATTTAAACCCAAGACGACAATTAGGTTTTAAAGCACAGAGTACACACATATGTTTTATGAAAAGTACATGCTTGTGGTTCAGTTTGAAAACCTGAGGCTGGCTGGGTTTTCTTTCCCAGAATGGAACCTAATCCAGCGAGGTTTAATTGGAGATCTGTGGGAGGCAGTCCCGACGTTGAACTTCTATCTCTCCCTGATTTATTTACATGGGTGCATGTATGAATAGAGAAAAGCAGATTGTGATTCTAACCCATTAATGAAACTCTTCTGAAAACATAACAGGGAAGTAAAAACATCAAGGGTTTTGTTCTGATTACTCATGTGTAATTTTCTGAAAGCTGTGAAGAAGCAGTGTTGCTAATTGTTAAATGGGATATGATCCAAAAGCCAGAGCCAACAGCCATTGGAAAAGGGTATATATTGGGGGTTTGGAGGATGTTTTTTATAATACAGACACAGCTGGGAGGCAGGTAAGGCCAGTGGTGATGCCATTTCCTACACAAAGCTGTCGGTATGGCATGTTTTCCAGTTGTTTCTCTTTGCAAGAATCACGTCAGTATGTGGCCATTTCTCCTCCCTAGGAGACTTGAGGGCTTCAGATCGATACTTCACGTAGGTGATTAGTGAGTATCAAGGATTAGGGTTTGCAATTATCTAATTCAAAGGTGAAGAAGCAATTGGAACCAAGTGGCTGCATGGGCTAAAATAACTAGATCACATCATTCTTCTAATGTAAAGCACATATATGCTGAAAGACGGAACAGAAAGAGTCAAGTACTCATTTCCAGAACTGCAGACAATCAGTTTCATAGGATCAAATGTCACTCTGATTAAAATCATTATCAAAAGATAGAAGAGGAAAGCACTGGTTTATAAGCCTGCATGTTAAACATTTTTATTCTGTAACTAGCATTTCAATATAGGCATCACGGTAGGTTGAATCCCTTTGCCAGGCCTTGCAGGCTCTTCAGTGTAAACATCACTGGAGATCAGCCATGGCCCCTTCTCACCTGTGAAGATCATCCGATGTTTTTGCCATGGATGAGTGTGCTGTGATTGTGTCAGGTGCACTGATTCTGACAGCAGGTGCATCTGGAGAGAAAGCAAGAAATGTATTTAAGTTCTCTTCTTCTCATCTGATTTTCTATAGGACAAAAAGAACTTTTTGTAAATTTAATAAAGTCTTCTGCATGATATGTCATCTTGCAGGTTTCCTGCAGTAGGAAGAGTGTGTGGAAAAAAAAGGACCTAAAATGGTAACTGTTAATGTCAACAAAAGGTATTTACCCAAAAACCTGAAATTACTCCAAAACAGCTATTATCTTTTAGAGAGGGGAAAGCATAATTCTCTCAATTAATGTTATTGATTCCTCATGTAAAAAGAGAACCTTGAACCGATTTTTTAATTGTTAATGTAAAATATAAATGTCAAACTGAAAGGAACTCGAGCTCATTCCACTGAGACTCCAGAGCACTGTGAACACTCAGCTGGCAGCTGAAGAAGGGACACAGAAGGGACACAGACTTCCAGTGCTGCTACGGAATGCAATTGAGAGTGAGCATGGCAGGCTCCAGAGCCAAGGGGTGTGATATGCCACTTGGGCTGACACAGCAGCACTCCTGGATAAATATATTCCTGGAGACCTTAGAGATAAACTCTGAGCCAATCCCTTACATTAGTAGTATCCACAAAACTCTTCATGTCACTACTAGGTGTGTAACCACAACAGCTCTGTGGAACTGCAAAGTAAAAAACATGATAGGTATTTGGGCTGATGAACAAATTAAGTAGCCAGCAGAGAGACAAAAATAATTTTTGTTTGGTTTTTTTTAAGCATGGCAATACAAGTAGATGGGGTTTTTTTTAAATTTTACTTCCAGTTTATTTATTTCTGTTTCATTAAAATGTTTGTTATTACATATTTAATATTCCTTATTAGAAAACACAATAGAATCTCCCTGGTACAACTGGCCATAGCATTAGAGCTCTAAAGATAGATTTAAGGACATTGAAAGGCCACCAGAGAGGGAATTAAAAAAATTGATCTCCATAAATCTCAGTGGGATAAAAGGATGCAAATTTTGCACGTAGCTAAGGGAAGTTTTATGCTCTCAGTAGAAGTGCCAGTGTTCATGGATTTATTGTAATCACCTAACATCGTTATCCTCTTGTGAAGTTTCAGCTTCCCTGTCTGTCATCACCACACTGAGCCCTGTGCGACTCAGTGTTACATTGAAAAAATTACTTGTGAATACCAACCACCTTAGCAAGACTGTGAAAATGCCCTGTTCTCTGGGGTCTTGGGACGGTCTTCCATTGTGTAGAGTGCTATTAAATGGATATGTAGGTTTTATTAAGCTTGTATAATTTTTGTAAGGGTTTAAATTTGCTATTCTTCTCATTCTTCCTCCATATCTCATCTGGTTATATGTATCTTTTATTTACTCTATTGGCTATCAGGAGAGGTCAGGAATGAAGGGATTGTGCTGCACATAAATAAAATGCAATGGATCTGCTGCCACCCTGAACACGCTCTAAAGATGAAGGCTGCATCTTCCTTGTGACAGTAAGTTAAAAATGGTCATGGCCCAGATTATTAAATGTCTAACTGTAATGATTTCAGTTTCAGCAAGGAACATAATAGACAGAACCCAACAAATCTGCTGCAGCAATGATGCCTCTGTCCAGTATGAGAAACCTAAGTTTTTAGTGAATGCTCCTAAGAGGTTATGGCCTGTAAAATAAATCTTTATTCATCTTACCTCAGTTTACCATATAAATAATTCTGACTAGTATTTTCCAGGTTTCTGGTGGGCTATTACCATAAAAGGAAACTAATAGTATCAATCCTACTATCTCTTGCTGGACTATAAATCAATCTGCCTCTAATGTGCTTTGTGGAGTTACCTTGGATACAGAATCTGGCCTGTTGTCCCTGGTGGAAAGTAACGTCTTAATTGGAAGGGTTTAGTGGGTATAATTACCTCAAGATCTCCACTGACATTTCATAGGGCATTTCAGTTATTTAACAGTAGTAAACTCATAGCTGGATCTCTGTGCCACCCTCTGTGCGAGTCCATGTTAAAGAAATTCCAGAGCACAAATGCCTTTCATTTAAAAAATACCTTGTCAGCTAGTCTAGCTGTGCACTTCATTACCAGAAGTGCGGGTGTGGATTTTGCCAGCTTGTGGAGAGGAAATGACAGTAGTTCAAATAAGCAACAAAAACAAAACTAGCGAGTAGCAACCTGCAAATGAAGGTGAGTCAGTGTTGTCTTGTTGCACTCATTCACAGCTGCTTATTACATACTGGGACTTGGTCTTCATGGAAACAAAAGACTTGATTTTAGATCCGAGGCTGGTGTGCAGCGTGGGAAGGCTGATAAGCGCTGAGGAGGAACTGGTCCTGCCCAGTCCCAGCGATGGGAGGCTTGGGGACTGCAGGGAGCTCTGGTGGCCCTGGTGCTGGGAGCAGAAGGTGTCCGTGCTGCTGGAGCACTGGCTGTGGTTACGGAGGCAGGAGCCCGGCTGCAGAGCCCCCCCCGGGCAGCAGCCAGAGAGCAAGGCTGTTTACTTCTCCAACAGATCCCAGTTATGCTTTTCAATTTGCATGCAGAATTAATTACCTGTCCTTCCACACAGATGGCTTCAGAATAAAAATACAGTACTCAGCTTTCATTTAAAACTCCTTTTATACCAAAGCAGTGGCTGGCAAGACCCCACATAACAAACCTTGACAGTCAAGTAATATCTTGTAACAGCTAAGGCTCCAGTTAGAGAAGCTGAATTGGAAAAATTGATCTTGAAACTGTCCTCCAAAAGCTACAGCTCAAGGTTATATCCAGCCTGTGTATATGGAACAGAACAGGGGGCACGAAACCCAGTTCCCTGGGGTACTGCTCTTCTGTCATGCTCATAAACAGGCAGAGAAATGGATGAATAAGCCACACTGTTTTACATTTAAATAAATGAAAACACACTTTCTTGCCTAAGACATTTCACCTCATTCTTCATTTCATCAGTTTCTAGTTTCACATTGCATAACAGATCACTGGTTTTTTTTGTTAAAGCATCCGCGATATTTCATTAAAATATTGGCAGTGTGAGGCTCTGACTTTCTTACAAAAATAAATGTATTTTATATAACCTACCAAGTGTACCGACTTTGTTGCTTTTGCCCTTACCACTAACCTTAGCACATAACGGCTATAAAGTGTTTGAAGTGTACAGCAGGCATTCACTAGCTTCAGAGAGGAGCTGCCTTTTCTTGAGGAAATCACAGGAGAACCATTCAGACATATTGTCCTTCAATATTAATGGCACCGTCCCTCTTTGTACACTGTAAAAAAATCAATTTGGTCACTTGAGGGATGAGAAGTAATTTCTATTCACTCAAGTTATTTATGGATTTAAATCCCTCCTGCCCTAATGGAAGAACATTCCTACCATTATTAGCATTACAGAAACATAGGCACTGGAAGAGAGTACTAGGCACTTTATTCATATGTTTCTTACAATGAAGGAACATGAGTGAACCCTTGATTTGAGTCTTTGTACCTACAAAGGCAATTAGCTTTGACAAGTGGAGAAGAGACATCTTTTTAATCTCACAACTGACAGCTCTTTTTATTTTTTTTTAACAGAAGAAATTTAATCCCTGCTTTTTGTCTAATTAATTTTTGCAATTCACCTCTCCTTGGACAATGTCCAGTCATGACAACTTTTATTATTAGTTAATTTTTAAAGAGTTCTGAAAATACTGTCTTCACGGAAGAAGAAAATTATTTCTTCTTCTAAAACAAACTCTTTCATGAAGCCTACAACAAACACTTGGGAACATTTCAACTAGTCTTACATCTTAATAAAGCAGTTGTGGGTTTTTCTCTTTTAATGTACTCTTAGAAGCCACCTAACAGAACCCTGTTCAGTTTTAACATCTTCCAGTTCCAGAATATACTGAGGAAGGACAGAAGCCCAAGCTTTAGAATATCAGATTTAGGCTTCAGACCTAAGATACAAGGTGGACAATTAGTTAAAGCATGAAAATCTACAGTGTCTGGGAGGAATATATGAGCCAAGGGAAATAGATGAGAGAAGGGATTAATTTTGAAATGAAAAAAAAAAGAAAAGAAATTAAATGGGGCAGAGATTTACAAGAAATCTGTTCCAAATGGCAGAAACTGTGAAGAAGAAAGCTTTTGCCTTGGCAACTGTGAGCTTATTTGGTGGGACAGAAAAAAGGTCAGTGAAAAGAATGAACCTAGAGAGAGGAAGGGAGAGAAAACAAAAATAGATGACATAACTTGACAAGGGAGTACTGAAAAATACCATAAACTTTCTTTGACTGCAAGGAATTTTTCACAGGCAGGTTTGCAATAACCCTGGGAGTAAGAGATGGAGGGAAGGATAATGATTCAGCATAGAAAAAGTTTAGATAGCTGTGTAAAAGAAAAGTGGCATCACCTACTGCAGGAGAAAATATGACAAAGAGCAGTGTTTTGCCCATCCTGCACACCCACTGAGAAGTTCCAGACACTGAGTATCCCAGATGAGATTCCCATAGGAAACAAGCCATGACCTGACGCCTGAATGACTCCATGTGTACCTGACTTGGAGCAATACTGACAGTTTTAGTCCAAGAGCAGTGTCCAGACCTCAGAGTGCCACTGCAACAACCCCATCTCAAGAATTTCTGTTTCTTAGGAAGAATTATCCTCCTTCCTGTAAAGACGAAAAGCTGTGGCTGGTAACCTTGCAGAGCTCCACAAAGGGATTCCACATCACAAAGGAACACAAGGCACAGGACTTTTTCCCAGACTTAATACTTATATGACAAATGTCTGGACTGCACATAACTTCTATCTGCTGCCTCTAATCACAGGACTTGCCTCTTAATTCCTTCTAGCTCCCTCGTGGCTTCAGTTCTAAGCTTTCCAAGCTTTGCAAAGGCAAAGACAGAGAGGAGAAGCCAGCGTGCATACCTCATCAGTACAGACTATTCTCTCTGCTGTCACATATTCACACAGTAAAGTGAAAATTAGTCCAAGAATCAATGTTTGATTAATTCTGCCAAGCAGACTAATTCAGCCGCAAGTAAGTAACTCAACATAAGATTTCTTTTTTCCTCCAGAAAATGACTGCAATAGCTTATTTTCCAGAGTGCTACAGAAGAAAATGTACTTCCATGTTTCAGCTCATTTCACCCATACATCAAAATACAATGATTTTAAAATCACACGAATGCCACCTCATTTCAGTTGTACAGCAGAAAGGGAACAGGTTAAAAAGTACTTTTACACTTCAAATAACTTTAATTTTTCAAACTTTGACTTTTCCTCCTTTGAGGCAAAGGGATCTAATGTAACTCTGAGGACTGGAGAACCTGTGGCATGACATTGATGATATTAAGGATCTTCTCCAGTGTAAATGATTCTGTGATATCTGTCTCATATTCATTAGCTGTGTCTTGACTTCACCGACCTCATCTGAGTTTATGTGATATACTCATATAAGCAAGATGATAGAACAAAAATTTTTCTACTTCATACAACTATTACTTGCAGCTCTAAAGCCTTTAAAGTGTGCTTCACTTGGCTCAGTAATTAAGAAAATACATTTGTTTTACTTACCCTTGGATCTGTTATTTCTGACGATCAGAAGATCGTGTTGTGCTTTTTTGATGATAGAAAGTGTTTGATAGCACTTAATACATTTAAGTAGTATGATTCATAAAACACCAAGCAAAGTTCTTATATCTTAACTAGCTCAGAGTGGGACTTGTATAATATGCACAGACATACCAAACAGTGTCTCTGGCTCATCACTGAAGCAATTTCACCACAGGGATGATGGCAGCTGTTCTCACAGTCAGGGCACGTACACTTTCTCTCCTCCACCCAGCCAACTATTTTAGCAAGACCTGTTAGAGGGTACTCTATGAGAGATCACTGCCTTCAACTGTGTGGGTTGGACTTGGCCAAAGACACGGGCTGACTCTTCACACATAAACTGTACAAAGCCTCACTGCTCTGGAAAACCAGGGATGACACTGGCAAGCCTGCAGGGCTCTGAGCAAGTACAGCCATGGGACAGGCCATTATGGTTTTGCAGGTATAGACAAGAGGAAACAACATTTACCTGTCAATACCACCAGCCATGGGCAAAAATAATGGTGCGGTTGTCGGAGGTTTTTTCACATCCATGACTATAAGCACGACCTATTAGACAAAGTAAATCCCAATGCAGAGCTGACATGGCAAGACTGCTGGAGTAAGGTGAGAACTGGAGCTCTCTAGCTGTTCAGAAGAAGGGAAGTTTAATGGGGCAAGTCACCCTCACACAGGTGAAGCTTCCCTCCCTGGTGGCAATACCAGTTCCTCTAGCTAGCCCTGATATTTCTGTAGCCAGCCAGGCTTTTGACTGTCTTCTGAAGCTGCCAGGTCACAGCTGAAGAAAAGCTGATGGCCTGAGATACAAGTTCATTTCAAGTAGGCAAGGAAACACCGTGAGACAGAAACTACTCTTGGTGATTCCCAAGGAGACCTCAACAAGAGAGAGTGACCCAGACGTGAATGCCTCTGCAGGTGATCAGTGTCCCTCCATCTTGCTGTCCCTTTTCTAAAGCTCCCACTTCTTTAATGGGGATCAAAGGTTACTCTTTTCTCAACTTTATGATTAAATGTTTTATCTAAGAAATTAATATGCAAAATTGGAACTTACTAAAGCTCATTCCTCGGGGGTATATGTAGTTATGCAGATATGAACAGAACATAACTTACAGATTTTGCATTTCCCCAGAAAAACACAGGGCCAAATTTTCATTGTCATTCTAGCAACTGACTACTTTTAAGAATCTGGTCTAAAATATGTACATTTTTTCTCTCTAAGCAAAATTTAAAAGTTTCGGTTAAACCAATTTTAATAGAAAATTAAATTATGCTGTTTAAAAGATTAACTGCAGGTAGTTCTGTGCACAATATTTTTTTTTCTAGTTTTCAGTTAACTATTGCAACAGCACACTCCAAGGAGTGTGTTCATATGTGATAACACTTCTATCAGGCCACTGACAATTGGTTCACAAATGACCTTTGAGGTCTGGGTTATCTCAGCATAACATGCAATTTCAAGGAATCTTACTGCTTAATTCTAATTCATTTTTTACCTAGAGGTCATTTTCTTGAGCATTTAGGTTTAAATTTGAAAGCCTTACATATTACAAAATACAAAAACACCCAAAGCAATTCCAAGGTCATAGAACCATACAATATCCTGAGCTGGAAGGGAAACTCAAGGACCATCGAATCCAACTCCTGTCCCTGCACAGAACACCCCAAGAGTCACACCATGTGCCTAAAAGCATTGTTCAAACACTTCTTGAACTCTCTCAGGCTGGTGCTGCGACCACTTCCCTGGGGAGCCTCTTCCAGTGCCCAACCACCCACTGGGTCAAGAACCTTTTCCTGATATCCAACCTAAACCTCCCCTGAGACAACTTCAGGCCATTCCTTTGGGTCCTGTCACTGGTCACCACTGAGAAAAGATCAGTGTTTGTCTCTCCTCTTCCCCTCACGAGGAAGCTGTAACTGCAATGAGGTCACAGTATTAAATACCAGTGAGCCTGAGTTTTGTTCTGTCTCCCTCACATACACATCAAAAATTATCTAGAGTCAGAACTAATGTAAAAAATGCAAAAATAGGTTACCTTTACATCAGTAACGGTGGGTATTCTGAGCTTCTGAATTAAGACTAATATTGAACAAGGTGTAGGGGAAAATCTGCAGGAGAAAAATCCAAACGTAAAGATGTTTATGGGAGAAAATAACTTCTATAAAATGCCGTCACTTTGGGGCTCTCAGCATCAGAAGTGGCATAAAATGCCACATAATGAATTTGTTAACATCTTTTAATTGCTTCTTTTGTATCAATAGATGACATCTCTTGCTCACATTCTGGATGTGAGGTATGGTTTCATGAATCCTCCTGGATTCAGAGTCAGAGAGAAGAGCAACTCTTATCACTGGCAAAATAATAGTTACCAATTCAAGATCTATGAATAGCATCTTATGAGACTAAGTAGGCCCAGAAAGTCAGCTTGCAAAGTCAGGTGAGGAGACGTTACCTAATGGAACCCACTCTGGCACACTGGAAAAGACAACATTACTTTCTTTTCCGCATATATGAGGAAGGCAGAGAAACTGTTTCTGCAGTCTTCCACTGCCTGCCCAGCAGTTCTAAAGAACAAAGACTTCAGATACTAAAGTGTATTAATGATCCTAAAAATAAAAAGATTTTTAAAAGCAAAACAACCCAAACCTGTAATTAAACCTTTCCTTGAGATAGCACAGTGTTTTTTTGAAGTGTGAAGAGCTGTAAAAATCAGTGTCTCGGGCAGGTAGGAGGAAGAATGCCGGTTCCGCCAAGGCAGGCAGCGGCACTGATGAGTGTGGTGGGAGGTGTGGGCACAGCTCTGCCAGGCTCCACAGGAGATGGCTGAAGTACTGCCACAGCCTGTGAACAAAAACTTTTCCCTCCTTAGAACATCACTGACTCAGGAGAACCTGCTCAAGTATAATTTTTCAACTCCAGTATAATTTTCCAAACTAATGAGGATCTGGGGTCTAAAATGCCAAGTCTCGCTCAGCTCTGATGGGGATTAGAAATATACTCAGTAATTATGGGGACAAATATTCTTTTCACTTCCCTCTCCTCCATCAGAGATACACAACAGTCAGTAAACCACATGCTCTCACCTCTATGATATGAACAGGGTAGCCTGGCTCTGTGAAGGCCTATTTTGAGCCAGACTACGTCTGTTCTCCAGGTGCATTGCACTGGATGATCAACTGTAAATGGTTGTATGAAGTTGAGGTACCCTGATGCCTCACAGAGCTCTTAGAGCACTCCAGAGGCTTGCTTTCTAGCAGAATAATTAAATTTAACTTCTCAGAAACTCTGAGCAAGGATGGACTATGAGAGTAAAGACAAAAGGGTCACTTTAATCAGTGGCAGCTGGCTTTTAATACTTTCAGAAGGCACAGTTACAAAAATTAAAGAAGGTCAGAGACAGAAACTGGGGAATCACATCCAGTCTTTGGAGATGACAGCAGGGAGATAAAAGGTCATGCTAGGGAAGAGAGAAAAGAGCCCTCCAAGTATCCAAAGAGGAAAGATTCTTAGGAATGTGGAGCTCCTCAGTCTTGAGACCAAACCACAATATATCCTAAGGATATCAATGGAAGACATGAGAAGAGCTGAAGGATAGAAAGTACCCTAAAATAATGGCTAAATGTTGCTACTTATTCTGTGCCTTGCCACCTCATTCAGCAGAAAAAAATGAATGCCTTTTAGGACCACTGCTATTTGTATCCTCTATTTCACTTTACTATTTTGTTTGTTGTCTGTAGAAAAATTGTCATGTTGGTTTTTTTCCCCCATGTACTTTTCTCATTTCCCTATTCTGCATATTTTTTCTGCAGCAATTACATCATCAATACTACCTATGATGCTAATGAAAGTGAAGGAAAATGTTTCTGGGATCACTGTGGATGTTTAAGATGAGATGTGGAAGTTAAGCTTCCTGTAGCATCAACAGAAAGAAATTGGTACCTCGAGGGAGTAATTCATCTCCTCCTAAGGTGGGTGTGTGAGGCACAGGGGATAACACCTTTTGAAGGTACCTTTCTCCCCCCATGGACTGTAGGGAGTCCAAGCTCAGGCAGCTGGTTTTGACAAGGCATTTGAGTTTTAGATCTAATGAATGAATTATCCCTTGATACTGTAAAAGCTTTACTGACTAATGAAATAAATGTGCAAAAAGGCCTGTATATTGTGCCTATATACAGATTTATTATGCATTAGAGGCATATTTGTACGGAAGCTTAGATTTTGGAGGATCTTTGGTCCATATAAAAATCTCAGTAGGGCCAAAGCCCCCTTGACACACCCGGTAGGGAAAAATTATGCAGGGTCCAGGAAGAAAGATCATTGAAAATGGCTGAGAAAAACATTTACCAGTTACCCATAGGAACCTGGCTTGTCAAGACCTTGCTGAAGGGGCCAGTGATGTGTGGAATATAATTTCAGAGGCATGGTTTGGCTTATCACCCAATGCTGCTCGTATTCATTTCCTCTCAGGGAGACCTGGTTTGCCACAGAGGATCTGTTTCTCCAGTGAATTTTCCAAGACCAAAATTCACTGCTGCTTACCATGAGGGTACGACTGAGCCTGCATGCTTGTGTGGCTACCAGACACTGCAAATAAGCCTCTGGACTCTGAGATTTGGTCCTTATAAGGATTGCTTGCCCCTGTTGACAAAAATTATAACGTTACTGGCCTAAGAAATATAAGACAAATGGATAATTGTGTGCTTTTCATATTAGCAGATAATAAACACAAAATTTAAACTGGTATTTTGTATGGAAGCTCCAAGTCATTTGATAAAAAAATAAATCAAAGCATGAGTAGTGAGTTTAAATATAATCAAAAGGCAAGGGAGGGGACAGCTACTGCACTCCTCCTGGAACTGCAGACAAGAACATATTTCTGGTCTGTTCAAGCAGGATTAAAATCCAAGAAGATCTTTTCTGTAAAATCCCAAAGTCAATAAATTAATCATTGACCAGTGTATATAAGGTGAATTACTTGGACAAATAGACAAAGGGTCCCAAAGCAAGTGAAAAACTACAAAGTTGTCAGAATTTTTGATTATTAAAAAAGAAAGCACGTTGGTGCTCTTTTATCTGTGAATAAATTATGCAATAAATGCAAAATAATTCAGAAGGATCTTGTTATATAAATGGATTGCACGCTGACTCTATCCTGATTGATGGAAGAGTTTTAGCGTACAAAGGGTAGGCATGGCTTTTGTTTTATTTTTGCTTGAAAACACCATACTTCCCCTCTAACCTCCTTAAAATCCTTACAACTTCAAAATAAATGAAACTAGAATTTCAGACACAAATATATGAATTTAAAATACATTTATCTACTGCAGCAATTTTTACCTAAATAGAATTATCTGTATCATTTGATAAGGAAAATTTCCTCATGTAAAATAAGAATGAGGAGAAGGGAAGAATAAAGGACTTTAGAAGGACTGTGAGCTGTAAACCTTTAGATTTCGAACACATACTTAAGAAATCAGGACTGGATATAAAGATAGTATTAAAATCTTATAGTTAAAACTAACCCAATCCATTTCTAGATCTGTATTAAACACAAATCACAAGAGAAGCACACTCCCCTTCCAGAAAATCAGATGATCCAACCATTATCTCAATCCCAAAGGTGGTACCCACAAGATGGCCACTCTCCCTGTGCAACCTATATAAAGCAATATACATATAGAGCAGAATAGTTCATTACCCATAGTTTATTTCATTAATAAGCTTACTTCCTGACTTTACCTGACATCACTAAAAAAATTCTGTTTCAGGTACCTGATGCCTGAAGTTATGCCATAGTTAAACTCCATATATTATTGGTTTGTTTAAAGAAAAGAGGGTAAAAGATAGTTGCCTTTATTTCTGTTTCTGTTTTTCTTGGTCAAAAACTGAGCTTGGTGAAATTAGTAAACAGAAAATACTGGCTTTAGTACAGTTTAAAAAGGAAGAAAACCTTGGAAAATATTCTAGAACAAGCTTCAGCCTTTGAAAAGGAGAGCTATAAATGTCACAACCTTATATAAATCTTAGTGGCACATAAGCTGCTCATAAATGAAATTCTGTAGCACATCTTCCTCAGCTGCACATGCCCATGGTAACAATCGATCCTGAAAGGTAGCAGTGGAACAATGGAAGAACTTCAAGGATTCACTGTTTTATGTTTCAGAGCCAGAAGCTCTGAAAAAACTCAGGCCACACTGTTGTTTTAAACTCTTAGGCAGACAATAAATGAAGTGGGAGTCTATGCCCTTCCCAAATGCAGGGGTTAGTGGAGTCCTTTCCTCACGAGAAGGCCTTAAAATTGCTCTCCTATTGATGCTAACAGGAAACCCTGAAAGGATTTCCTTCTCTCTGAGCAGAGTGCCTCTGGGCTCCCACACAAGTCCATGAGCGTGATTCATCAACATGTGCTGTGGCTAGCACTAATGAAGAGGGGGAAAAAAGAGAAAACTCAAGGATTCAAGATGCTTTCCCATAGTTCCTTGTTCAGCAATTCTCGTCTACTATCCATGAGCTGGCCACTAGCCCTCCAGCTCTGTCTTTGCCTGAGCCACAGAGAAATCCAGGGGCTTGTTACACTTTAGAAGGGCTTACATGCAAGGGCAGAAAAATCATTGCCCTCTGGAGTCAGAAAGGGTAAGAGATATAATTTTCTGAAACAGAATAAAATACAAGACCTCCATGTAATACACTCTTCCTGTTGTTGGACAGGCTGAGCTACTAACAAGTAGACCCCATAAATGTAGGTCTTTTCCTGCTGGAAGACAGGTTCAGGATTTCATGTCCGCAATATCTAGAACCAGCATAAACTTACTAAGGTTCATCTTCTTAGAGAAGCATGCTTGAAAAGATTGTTTCCCTCCTAACAATCATGCAAGAATAAATATTGTATCTGAAGAGTCGAATACCAATCTGGGATAAACTAGAAAAGTTGGGTTTGCTTTCCTTTTGCAACACAGATGCATCAGAAAGGATCAACCATCCTACTAACCCTTTCTTGCTGAGTAGATTTCAATCAAGGAGATGGTTGAATGCGAGCAACCAGAACTGTCCATAGATGAAATCACTGCAGCACTAAGCACATTGCAGATATCTAGCTGTGTGCATATTAAGATTTTAATTTTTTTTGGCTTTTACATTTCAGATTATTTGTCATAAAGGACAAGAAGTGGAAATGGAACCAAAATGGGAGGAACAGGTCTTTTAGAAGTAATGAAGAAATTATAGAATTACTAGGGTTTTGTATTAAAATTTTACATTTTTAAGTATTCTCATTTTTCATAATTCTGCCAACTTTATCTTCCCAGGACACTAAATATGTAAAAAGAAAGGTTGCCTTCTCTCCCCACTCTTATAGAAGACTGACTGACTCCTTAAAGCTTTCCTTTAAAAGTAATTTAGAACCATCTAAACTCCAAAACCAGAAGCTTTCCAAACAGCAGTTATCAAACTGACCACTAGCAGAGCCCAGTGTCATCCTGTGTTCATTTCCAGTTGATTATTTGTCATTTTTCTGGCCTGGTTAAACAAAAATCCTCATCCTGAAAGACAGAGGCTCCTTGGGGTACTACCAAGCCATCATGTCAGACAAGTGCTTGGGAATGCAGTCTGATAGAGCCTGAGGAGCTAGAGAACAGGGAGACATCAATGTACAGCTAAATGCCACAAAGCAAAATCCTCTGAACAGTGAAGATATTTTGCACCTCTGTTAGTATTTTTTCATTTCATGTATTTAATAGTGCACTCTCATCTCAGTAACCACAAAAGGAATTATAATTTCTAAGGCTTTTCATGATCAGAGCAACTATTCTTTCCTTAGAAGTGTTAAATTATTACAACTGTCACTCTACTTTCATGTGCATTGAACTCACCTCTGTAACAGGCATTAATTTTACTCAATATTGAATTCACTGCCATTTCCACATCTCAGTCCAAAAGGAGGCTGTCATAGTTATTCAAACTTATTCAAAGTTATCTCAATTACTTGAGATAATAAATCACACTGTTTAGTCCCAATGCCACTGAACTGGAAACCACAGAGAATGCGTTGCAGAGCTGTCAAACAAAGCTCTGTAGATAAAAAAACGTGGTCACCATTCTCTAAGCTGCTTCCAACAAACTGTGCCTCCCTGTCCTCTGATATTCACAGAACAAAGTCACACAGCTCTTCTGAAACAGGACATCTCTTCCAGTGTGTAGGACATCCAGCATGCACTTGAGATGCGAGTTCAAATGATGCCCTGCTGCTGACTTCCTGTATCAATTTTAGTAATTTTCTCCTTGTGGAATTCAGGTCTCTGCAGTGCAAGAGGCTGTGTACGAGCCAGGGCCACTAGAGCCAGTAGAATCCCAAGAACAAGACAGCTAAGCAGACTGAGGTGTGAGACAAATGACCTCTTCACTCTGATGGCAGCTTCGACTTCAGCTCCACTGAATATAAGGGGAGCTTTCACAGTTCAAGTGAAAGCATGCACAATGTGGAAACCTAAATGTATGGGTCTAAATTTGGAGATGAGTTAGACCTTACTGTCAGATCAACAGGACATATAAATAAGCCAACAAATTTACTTGGCTGAGATTTGTTGTCTACCTGTGAAAATATAATTTCCTGACACTCAAGGACAAATATATGGGAGATAAAACTGAAAAAAAAAAAATACTAATAGAAGTGAGGCAGAAAAAGGGCTGTGCAGTATCTATGAGGAGCTTATCAAAGAGAACAGAGCCGGGGTCTTCACAGTACTGCATACTGGGAGGATGAGATACAATCATCAGTTGACAAAAAGGATACTCAAGCTGGCTATATAAACTTTTGTGCTGTGGAGATAGGGAACAGTGGAAGAGGTTGCCCAGAGTGATTGTGCTATTTCTGCCCTTAATAGTTTTCAAAAACAGGTGGAATAAAATTCTGAGCAGACTGCTGGGCCCTCATGGCTGACCACTGCATGCTACAGGTTGGACTAGACACCTCCTGAGTTACCCTGGCAGAGAAGTCTGTCATCTCCATTCTAATATGGAAATTCAGAATTCATTCTCTGCATTCTTTCTCTGCAGGGGAAAGGCTTCAGCTGAGCAGTCTTGAAAATCAAAAGTCCTAGAGTTATCTTCTCATTTTCTGCAATTTCCTCCCTTTTCAACAACAAAAAAAAGGTAATCAAATTAGAAACATGGAGTCATTCGGGTTGGAAAAGACTTTTCAGATCACTGAGTTCAACTGTAAGGGGAAAAAAGTGAGGGGGGATGTGCAATTTTAAATATTGTGCTCTATTGATGCTTCCAAGAAAACACATCTTAGATCTGTCTTTGGACATTTTATGTGTCAAAAGCCTGGGAGATATAAGTTATCACTGCTGCCAGCACAGAAAAGCAAGGCACCAGGTGGCACACAGTTAGGTTTATTGAAGGACAGATCACATTCTTCCCCGAAAAAGTACAAAGACAAACCACCTGCCCTTTTAAACGGTGATTTCATATCAGCATTTTAGTTTCCACTTTATACTGATCTCCATAAGCATTAAGGCATAACCTTTGTCAGACGCCCATGTTTACCCACCACAATTTCATTATTAATATAATTTTATTTAATATGGAGCATTTGATGTATGAGTACAACTGGGATAAGTCCCTGTGGCTAATATTCATTTTAGCTATATGGCTATTATGTTGCTGAGGGCTATCTGCAGCTGCATCAAAGACAGTATGAATACACAGAACAGTGCTGAGTCCACAGAGCCATGAGAGCGTGAGCTGACTTTTATTCTCTTCTCTTGCATCAGCAGCATTTCCAAATCACGTTTTAATGAGCGCCAGCATGAGAAAAACAATCGATTGGATAGTCAGCAAGCCCTCCAGCTATATCCTGATTAGGCAGAAGTGGTAGGTAAAGAGCCATATTTTTACTCATATCCTGGGAAAACGTAAAAAAACCAGTGTCATATGAGTTCTGCCCTACCAGTTCTACAGTGTTTCATAAAAATCATACTATTGCATCTTCTCATGCACTTATCTGCCCTCCCCATTCCTGAGGCATCAGGATACATACCTGTACTGCTCAATAGATACTTACCCATCTTTCCCTTACGTAGGTGTCATCATAGACAAAAGCCTTACTAAAACATAAAAAAAAATTACATATGAAAATTACATATTAAAACAAAACACCCCCACAAACCTAAATTATATTTTTACAGTTTTCTTAAACATACTGCCCCTCCAGTTCTGGAAGGGGATTGCTAATGACTCACTCTTTCAATGTTATATCTATCATAGCTCTACTTCTCATCTTGCTGTCACTAACAATAGTTAACCGTCCAACTTTAACAACCAAAGGGTGAAGATTAAAGTAGAAAAGACATTTAACTCTTCTACCTTCCCAGCCCCAGCAGTGGCTAAGTTGGTTTTTCTTTCTTTTGGGCACCCATAGAAATATTTTCATGTTCATACTCTTACTTAACATATTGTTTTCTTATACCATATCCATTTTTACACCTGCTAATTGTTCAGGAAAAAGCCTCAGAATGTCTTCAGAAAGCTATGTTGAAATAGGTTTACCTTTACAGGTAAAAAAAAAAGGCACAGAAGAGCAGAAGGCAACATTCTCAGCTTCAAGACTTCCATTTATCAACCACCCACACAGAAAGCTTGATTTTCAGAGGAAAAGAGCTGAGCCCTTGGATTCCCATTTGTCACAATTACCATGAAAAACTGAAGAAGCTTAACCTGCCCTAGTAGGAACAGAATTGAATCCAGGAGCTCCTGAGCGTGTAAACCATCAACAGCAGGTGTCTCTGACCCACAGCTTTTATCCAGAGATGCCCCAGGGCAAAACAGTGCTGTACAACAGGCTGGAAACAAAGTCTTTTCAACCTCCTCTTTTCCTTGGGAGGAGCCTTACTCCTGGTAGGGCTGGAATCAAGCCCAAAAGACTTAGAAGGTTTTACTTTATTTCTGGTTTTGATGGGTTTTTTTTCCCCTTCTCCTTCTTTCCTCCCCCTCCTGCACCGCTTTATTCTTCTCCTGGTTGTGTAAGCAGTTTTGAATGCTCTAACTCACATGAGTAAAGGCTTCTGGAGAAGGGAAGATTATACAGATTATTTAATGAGATTCAGACTCATCCTCCCCATATTCACTCCTAGCTTCACAATCCTTCATTCTTGGCAAGCTCCGAACAACAATCTATCCCTGCATCTCATCTATTGCATGTACTAGTTGTCTTTGTTCCTGATCAGATCCCTTCTGTGACCAGATGTCACCAGTCCCAGATGCCTGCTCAGTTACTCTGTTCCCTGTTTCTGTTTTTTGAAAAAGAAGAGAGGCAAATTTAGATCATTCAAACACCAAACCAGAAAAAATCTGTGTTACAAAAACACAAGTTTTCCTGCTATATGACACTTTAACAGGCTTTTTTGTTCCTCTTACTAGACATCAACTGACATGGCTGTGAGGGATTATTATTACCTTCACTTTTGCAGGCAGAGAAACTAAGAAAATGATGCTTCACATCATTCCTTCAAGCAGGCCTAGGAGTTCTGACACTCCCACCTACTTCAATGGGAATATAGATTAGCTCAACACCGAGTGCCTTTGAAAACCCTACCCCACATTTCTGCCTCAAAGGAGCTCAAAACATAACTCCCAGGCTCCTTTTAGTCAGTAAACACTGCATCTGTTTCTAGGAAGTTATAAACACAGCATTTTGCAAAACAACTGTGCAAAATCTCTGGAAAAATAAAAAAAAACATATAAAAATGCATAAAGCTACTGCACTTAGGTAATACCAACATGGACT
The DNA here is from genome assembly GCA_013397115.1 of Edolisoma coerulescens. Taxonomy (NCBI): domain Eukaryota; kingdom Metazoa; phylum Chordata; class Aves; order Passeriformes; family Campephagidae; genus Edolisoma; species Edolisoma coerulescens. The sequence goes on along the minus strand of VWZW01006024.1, from coordinate 806,447 downwards.
TTAAGCCATTTCCCATAAAATACATGTAAGGGCAAAAGATTATAAACACTGCAGCTGCTGATCTGCTCAACACATCTAATGCAATACTCAAGCTTTTCCAGAAATGGAAATCAATTATGCCTAGAATTATTAATGCAGAGGCAATATGTAAATATGCAGAACTGCCAGCCCTGGAGTGAACAGAATATATGCTTCTCGTTGGCTTACTGCTGAGACATTTTCACAGCACTGGTTCCTATGGAAGTTTGAGTAAATGTGTTTACATAGTAATTTCAAAATGCAAAAACTATTTTAAGTTGCTGCCACAATCAAGACCAATGGTACAATGTTTAGCGAAGTGTTGGATGATCTAAAAATGTGTCCCCCTTATATGTTAGCAGTGGAGCCTGGCACTACTTTGAAAAGCCAAAACCTTCACTGAGGTTCCAGACAGCCACATCTCTGCTCTTGGTACCTTATAACACTTCAATTCCTGCAATACTAATGATCTTTTCCCTAAATGACGTCAAAGAAACATCGCCATGGTTTACAACAACCCATGGCTATATTAGCAGTGCAATCAGTTAAAATAAATTAGAGATGAGTGACTAAGTTAATCATCTTCTTACTGGACTTCGAAATGAGAACAAGCTGCTCAGTGAATCTTGGACAAGCATTACCACTGATTCTGACAGTTTTTAAGTAGCTAAATAATTCAGGAGTGTAAGTCTCCAAAATTGCAGAAGTCCTAGGCTTCTTGGTCATTCAGGCACTCCTGAAAACTTTCTCCAGGTCCTGGGTCAGTCAACTGAAACCTGTCACACCCAACATCAAGTACAGCTTTAGCCCATGATTGTTTCTAATAAAGTTACAGGATGCCACGGATTGAGCTGGTTTCATTTAACCTTCTAGGTTACAAAGGTCAAAGCTACCAAATAACTTTTCTGTTCATCATGGTAGCATATGGCACAAAGTATCAAATGGGCATGACAAAAGTTATGAAAACTGCTGTGGTGACACTTTTGTCATCAGTTATGACAGAGATGGCTGTGACAGAACTGAGGCCACAGGTGTCAGATCAAACATTGAAGCTCTGAGAGGCATCTCAAAATCAACAGTGTGTTGGCACATAGATGACCAAACAAGTTCAAACCAGTCAGAGGCTGTGTGCACAGGTACATACAAAGCGATAAAAAGTACAGAACCCCCTCTATACACCACATCTACACAAATGGTAGAGGATTTTACCATTAAATTTCCTACCTCCCACTTGAAACTTCTGAGGATCAAGCCACCAGATTGGAGAAGGCACCAGATTGCATGTCAAATAAAGTTGATTGAAGATATTACCTTCTGCTTTCAGAAGAGCCTGCTCATCCTTATTTATTTATTTATTTATTTATTTTATTCTCCTGGCTTTGATAAGCATTGATGAAACCAAAATATTACTGGCATATATGATTCACAGTTATGAGAACTATATATTTCTGGCATGTATGGCAGCAAAGCACCATGCCTGCGAGTCCAAGCTACGGCAACACAACTGCTGTATCAACCTGGGCTCTTTAGGATATCTCCCAAGCTGTACTATGCATCCTAAGGTTCAACACTGTGAAGATTGCTTACTCTTGAGGATTAACTTGCCCCTGGACTGCTTCTCAGTGACCACAGCTCCTAATTTTGTCTGGGTGTCAGAAACAGGTGACCAAAATGGTCAGCATTTTCTCAGCCTTAGAGATCACATGTTCAGGTCAGGCACAACTTCTCACCATTTTTCCTCAATGTGTATGTATATATTTATGTATGTATAGATGTACATAAAAAACCCCAAACTCACATAGAACATACTAAAAGGCAGAAGCTCTCTTGTTCAGTAGCTCAGGAGACTACTCCACACTTCTTACAGAATGTTGCTCTTGTCATCCTCACTGCCATCTTATGCCATTTAATTAACATTTAGCTGTTCAGCACAGCTGTTGAACACAGGGCAAAACCAGCCCCTCTACACTTAAGTTTGCCTATTCCATCTGGGCATCCTGTGAGATGATAGGAAAATCCAGGTTACACCTCTCTTCTGGGAGCCCCCAGCCCAGAGCAGAGCTAAACTCACAGCCACAGTAGGTGTCCCAGGCTTATTCCAGTGACTTCTAGACACCTCCAAGGGAGGAGATTCCACCATATCTCTGGGCAATCTGCATCAGTGCTTAAGACCAGTCTCATAATGAAGTATTTTTCCTCAAGTGTAGACAGGGAGTTTTCCTTGCTGCTGTTGCAGCTGCTGCATCCCAGCCTCAGCTGCGTGCTCAGAGGAATTCCATGCTTGCTTTCTAACAACCTTCTTTTAAACAGTTGAAAGCAATTTTCCTTAGCCATCTTTTCCCAGGCTAAACAAATCCTGCTTCCTCAGTCGTGGGCAAAACAGACCTGAGTTGGGGAAAATTAACTTAATTTATTGCCAATTAAAATAAATATTTAACTACTGATTTGATTAGCGGGAAAGAAAGAGGCAAACTTCGAAACAGCTTTCCTTCCCTTGTTCCCAAGGCCTGGCTTCCCTCCAGACTGCAGTGCACAGGGATGCAGTCAGCCTGTAAATGGCTCGTCTTTGACACTCCACCTCCCTCACCTTTCCCTCTGCTCTGGTGTGGGACCCTTTCCCAGTGCTGCAGAGGAATCCTTTGCCTCCAGCCTCAGTCTTCCCTCAGCTTTCCTCCTGTCAGGTATTTTCCTCCTTTCTCAAATACACTTCCCCTGAGGAACAATGTGTTGGCTGCAGGGCTCAGCTGGACCCTTAGGTGGGTGGGTCGGAGGCAACTGGAACTGTCTGTGTCCTGCACAGGGTAGCCCCCCACTGCCAGCACCTCACCACAGACACCCAGCAGAGCCATGTAATTAGATGATCCCTAACTCAATCCTCTTCCACTGCAGATGGAAGGCATCAGCATGCTGCTGCCAGGAAAGATTAAGGGAAAGACACCATTGCATGCCTCAGGCCTTGTTGTGTCCTTCGCTGCTAAGCTGCCTGCTCCTTTCAGAGTTTTACCTACGTAAACTGTTTATCCTCCTCTACCTTAATTATCTGCTTCTGGTACACTTTGAAAAAAGAACAGTTAAGAAGTCCAAGCCATGTCCAATCATCCAAGCACCACTGAGGTGAGCATTACTAAAAACAAAATAGGGATCAAAATCCATGCTATTACCTCTGAAATTTAAAGAAATACTGGAAGAGCTTGAAGTCCTTTAGTGATATTGATTTCAGATAAAAAACAGAAGGTGATATTTAATACTAGCATAATAATTACAGTTAGTATACAATAGCAGTGCTTCTCCACTTAGAAGACATCTGGCCAAATCCTGTCTAACTGATGGCTTGGGTCGCTTGCCAGGAGGCAGAGAGATTGCCTCTGATATGTATACACTTGGAGAAAAATTGGTGAATCAGCTTTCATTACAAGCAGGCTTCAGCTAGAGCCGTATCTTCAGCTGCGGGAAGCTGCCAGCAGCTACTCTCAGCACTCATTAGGAAATTACTTTCCCGGGGACTGTGGACCTTGCAGACCTGCAGCTTACACCTACTGCCTTCATGAGATCATGATGAGAGCTGCATCCCATCCCCCAACGCCCACGTTTTTAGAGGATGTCCAGTAACTGTACAGGACTGCTGTAAACACAGGAGAGCTAGAAATAATTTATTACCATAAAAAACCCCAAAAAATCCAAACAGACCCAAGCATAGAAAACTCAGTCCATTTTGTTTACAAGAGGAAAAACCATGGGGTAACTTAATTGCTGTGGTTAAATTCTCACAAGAGAAGAAAATGCAGTTAGTGAAGGGCTCCTTAGCCTAGCTGGTGAAAGGAAAACGAAAGGACTTGAAATTAGTCAGATATATAGAAGTTAAAAATAGAAGGGTTCTAGTATCAAGAGGGATTTAGCAGCGCCCAAACATGGTTAAAGCCATTAGAAAGTCTGATAATTGCTTTTGACCTTAAAAATCAATGCACCCATAAGGACAACATCAGCTAAGGCCTCTGTACACTTTGACTCAATATTGAGCAAAAAAACTCCATCACTTTTTGCTGCCAAAGCCTGAGCTGTAAAAGGCCTTCTAATTACCCATCGCCCACAACTATCCTAACACACCACTTATTTGAAATTATATGCATAGGTTTCTTCTATGGCTGAAGTGCAATTCAAGACTGTTCATGCAAAGTAACTTAAAAGGTTCGCTGGTGAAACAAATGAAAAGCAGTCTGCTCAGCAGGATCGTACAAAGCATTTATTAAAGACAGAACAAATACAAATGAGACAATGAATTGAGCAAAAGAGCAATCATGTTCTCTGAACAAGAAGCCATGATCCTGTTCAGCCCCTGCACAATGGGATCAGCCACAATAAGACTCCCCACTCATTTCAGTCCAAGTGTTTACTGATGAGCGATGGAGGCTTTCTGTGTTTCCCTGACTTTCTACAGTGGCATTAGGACTTTTCTTAGATAAAAAATAGAAGGAGACAAGTTCTTTATCAAAAACTGGAGGGTTCTAGGCAGAAATTGTCATCATCATCCCTGGATGTAGAGTATAGCAAAAATAGTTGTGAAATACCTTCCTATCCTAAACTCTGATCATGAAATGCAGGCCCCATTTGATGACTGTGTGAGATTCCGTGAAGATTTCACAAGTTGAAAATAGTGGCAGTCAATAAGGTTAGAAAACAAAAAATCTAGCCTTTAATCCTCTACCCATTTATAGCTCAAGGGCAGATGGATTCATTACATTCAAACCGTAATGAGCTTTTTTCTTTTTTAGCTTTAATGTTACATTGAACTTTATACCATTACACTTAATGTCACTCTTGAATTTTTTCAGTACCTTTAAGATGAGTTACCATGAAGAAATTCCCAGAATCTCTTTGAGCATCCTTAGAATGATCACTCCTGTCACACCATACAAGGAAAACCAGCAAATGTTCCATTATTTTTTCAGATACTTGCCAACCAACTTTGTGGAGGATTTTCTCAACCCAAAGCATCCACAAGTTTCTCCAGACGAAAGAAAGAGCAAATTTTGATTATTGTCTTGTGCTAGAGACAATTCAGTACAGTATTGATACAATATTGACGCAATATTGACAGTGTAGTCTTTATGATACTTTGATTAATGAATTTAGGTTTGGTAGGTTTTGGGTTTTCTATAGCTTTTTTTGTATTTGTTTAGCTTTAAAAAAAAATGCTTCTTTCTTTACAATACAGCTATGAAAGGTTCTGGAGGTTTTATCTGACAACACAAAAAAGGATTTTTCCCCAGTTAAGTGCAGTCAGCATTTGCTTTAACACAAGTGGGAGTTACAGAGATCAGCAATTCCCATATAGTAACCTCTGGCCCAGAGAATGATATTAAACAGCAGAACCCACTCGCACATCCCTCACTTACTGCCCAGCTCAGTTATCTGGGAACACGAGCAGTGGTTATGCTATGAATGTCATGGTGGACTAAAGTCCATGCACTGAAACAAGAAGCCATTTACAGAAAGTACAGTTTTGTGAGGCAAAATCTGGCAAACTGCAGCAGAGCTTTCTGCACTGATTACTTGCAGAAAAAATAGGGCAGTCAGAGCCTGTTTACTCCCTGTTGGGCTTGTCTTTTCACCAGGTGATACAGGACAAGTAGCTAAGAAAAGATTAAGAGCCAACTTCATGTTTAAGACAGGATGCAGGGAGATACTTTTAAAACTTGGTGTGCTCTGTTCAACACCAGTGTGTCAGTCCTGCCCCATGGGATATTTATCACTTGCTCACTCTGGGCCAAGAGCCCTGCACAGTGTTATCTTGCTGGCAAAGGAGCCTCTGCAGGGCCACATCATCCTTCCACTTCATTTGAAAGTTGTGAGCAGTCACCAAATGACAAGAAAAGAGAGAGAGGAAGGAGTACAATGTCCAGCTAGCAGATGCACAGGCATATGCGGAAAATTGCATTTGTTCATGGGTGCTCAAGTGCCTACTGAAGATGTGCCTGCATGATGTGAGCACACTCTGCTCTCCCTGGTACCTCTTCTATTCAGAGACAACTCCACCTCCTGAAAGCTGCTGCTGTTAACCCAAACAAAACATTTGTTTTCCTTTAGCCAACATCCACAGAGCGCCTCAGGCAGCCCATACCTCTGTGCACATGACAAGTAGTTCAGCAACTGTCTTAAACCTGTATAAATATCTGCAAAAGTTCAAAAAACGTAAGGAACACAGGCTCAGTCACAGCTCAGCAACACAACTGTCCAAGGAGAAAACATTTCCCTTTGACTCAAAAAGCTTCACTAACAAGTTTTTTATTGAACTGTCACACACTTCTGCAGCACTCAGATGACTGCCCTGGATAGAAGTTTTCCACTGACTCTGACAGTGCAGCTTCTGCCTTCTATTTAACAGGTTAAAGATGAGAGCAAATACATTTTAGAAATAGCTGTAGAAAAAGAAAAGTATAAATTTGAATGTGCGAGCAACTTATGAAAGTAAAATTCAATTCAAGTTGGGACAGGAAAAGGACAACATGACTAAGGTAAAAAAATGATACTTAAATACCATGAACTAGGCAACAATTGTCATACATAAACACTGTCCGTACAGCTAGATTATCTTGAAACAAAAATCAGCACTCAAGTTTTCAATGAGCAACAGAAACACATTCTAACTTAAAAATAAAACTGATTTTTCCCCTCTTTCCTGCACAAACCATACAAGACCTGTAAAATTAGAAGCGCTTCATCTGCCCAACCTGCAATATAAGGAAACACTCCTACATCAGACTTGGTTCAACAGATCACTTATGTCATGAATATTAGCAGAGCACTTTCCACCATATTTCCATCCTCTCTGAATCAAGCTGTAAGTCAACATCTGTTAGCCTGATTTTTATAGCCAGGGGAAAAAAAAATCTTACAGAAAGTGTTTGATAAACTAGTGCAAAGAGTCAAGCTTCACAGTACAAGATTAGAGACATTCTGAAAAGATCAATTTTTGGTTTAAGTATCTTTGGATCACCAGATATGAGAGCTAGGCAGCACAGCTGACAACCTTACATTGCAACTTGGCTAAATCCTGGTTACAGTTCATGAAAAATCAATTGAACAAAACTGTGCTGTTGCAGTGATTGCACATGTTGCTGGTCTACCCAAAAACATTTAAAAGGGAACCCAAGACCAAACACCTTTTGGGGAACGCTGAGGTTGACTTTCCCCTCAAGCCCCGGACCAAGGATGCTGGTGCCCTCTTCTGGTCCTGTCCTTTGGAGGCCATCGGAATACAGCGTCTTTCTGGTTTAACAAAACAAAAACCTCAAGGTCTTTTCCTGCGTGGCTGAACCCAACTGTGCCTCTTCAGTAAACAGAGGTGACAGTAATTCACGGCATTGGGACAGGCGTGCTGTTTGAAAGGATGTGCTATGCAAACGTGCTTCAGAGTGAACCTGCTTCTGCCACCTCAATATCTCACTTCATTGTCACATGGAGGAACAGCAATGCTGTTGCTGCTCATCTGCACTCTGTTTTGCCATCCATTCCTTTAATTCTCAGGTATTTCTATCCTCTTTATGAGGGGGAAAACATAATCAAATGGATTATTCTGTTTTGAGATACATGTCACTTCAGTGTCTGCCTAAACAGGGATAGAGTTTACGTTATTCTACTGTATGCAGCTCACGTCATCTGTTGAATGCTGTGGGGTCTAGCGCCCTCTCTAACTTCTTCAAGTTATTTACACATCAAAACACAAACAACAGTAAACAAGCAGAAAAGGCAGCTTGGCTGCAGATGGCGGAGGGAGGAGATTATTTCTTGCCAGAACTCAATGCTTCATCATGAGCCTGTTCTTTCAGCACTTGGCTCCAGTGAGGCTCTTCTGTGTTCAAATAAAGAAGATCTGAAAAACAAGGACAGAGGACTCCCTTATGGTTTAACTAGGTATTTACTGGTATTAATGGCCAGGACACTTGGTCATTCTAGACACATTGCTAAGACAAAAGAAGGGCAGACTGCAAGCAAGAGCTCTGAGCACAGACACCCGCACAGCCTGTTAGCTCACACTGAGTATTTTGTCCTGCTCCAAAAGCTCTCTCCAAGACAAATCTACTTAAAAAACTAGCCAGCCCTAAGCATTATGGAAACCAACCAAATGGAGACAGACATTTGGCCAGGAACCAGTCCTAGCTGGTTCCTGTAAAATTATTTTTCAGTACCAGCACAGCATAACTAGGCAAGTACTGTACAAAACTCCAAGACAGAGCCATAATTTTGGCATCTTCTGGAGGATTAGGGCCAGGACTGCCTGGTCTTTCTTGGCCCAGACACAAGTTAATTTGATGCAGGTAGGCATGTACTTTAGGATTAACTGTATCATGTGGTCAGTATCCTTCCGTAGGCTGTCCTGTAAGTTTGTCTGTGCTAATTCTTTTCAGTGTTTGCAGGGCTGCCATCTACAGTGACAAACCACAAGGAGCACACAGAAGAGCTGTGACTGGCTATATAAGCCACTTATCACACAGGCTGCCTAAACCACTGCTTCTCTACATCTCTGCAGGAACATCTCTGCAGCGCACATCCTCCATAAACCTTTTGTCAGGGATGTTCATTATCGGCATCTCATAATGCAAAGCTTTGTCTTTTTTGCTATTAAGTAGATGCAATATAAACAAGCATCCAAGAGAAAGTCAGAGCTTACCATACAAGAGAACTATGAAACAAATAACAGCTAAAAATAAGTATTCAGTGTGTCTCTTGTCTTATGCAATGGGAAAATACATCCATCCATTATAAACACTAGAGGACCCAACAAACCTCATAAGATTCAGCTTGACAGGGCTCTAGAACATCTGAGTAGTAGGGGATGGGTCTGTACTGCCTCCAGTTCACATCTGCCTAGCACAGTCTGCACAGCTCTTCAGTATAGGAAGATGATCTTGCTCTGGGGAAGCAGGTGCTGAGGAAAACTGCGAGATAAAAAGCTTAATCCCAGGAAGCAATCACTGATGTTGCTGGCTTTTGTCTCATGCTTAAGAGCAGCCCCACAAGCTGCTTCAAGGTCACTGGCTAAAATAAGTACCCACCTCAGCGATCAGAGCCAATCTGAGTCATTTGTAGAACTGACACCAAGCAGATATGCTCACAGACTAATCACACAGCCAGCTTTCCCAGCAAGGCAGACAACCTTCTGTTGCTTAACTGTCCTGAACACAGTTAAAGCGTTCTCTCTAACTACCTAATTACCTCTCAGACATCCTTAACTCATCCCAGAGAAGAGGAAAACAAAGGCAGACCACAGCTTTTAAACCAGTGCCTTCCCATAAAGTTATACTTATCCTTTTTAATCTTATGGGAACAATGGATCCACAATACATCTCCAGCTCGAAGAACACCTTTCTCAGGACACCAGAGATGGCTACAATATTGTTAGAAATTATTGGTTAAAAATGTTAACTACAACACAGAAAAACCAGGATCATACAGCCAAGTCTCTTGAAAGTCACAGCAAGATAATATGGAGATTGCTAGAATAAGATTAGAGATGTTTTTGTTTGTTAAAGACAAACAAAAACAAAGACACCAATCTTAAAGATCTCTTGAATTGAACATCATAGGTCAAAGATAAAATCTTCAACACATCTCATTTCTAGCCTACTCCACTAGGAGTATTGAGTGATCCCTCAAAGCTCAGCCTGCTGTTGCACCAGCAGGTTTTGTCCCAGTACATTTTAACTGTGGGAAGATACTGCGACTTGCAGAGAAGTCAATATTCAGCCTTTGAAACACACATGCTGACATTCAACAGACTCATCTTCACAGCAGAGCTAACTGAGCATGATCAGCTTTGACATTTCCGAAACTGCCGCAGTTGGAATATTTCCTGAACAAAAAACCCTCAAACAAAACCAAAAAAAAGGGTTTTATTTGCAGCCATGGTCTACAAGCCACTAAGGATGATGGTCAAGAATTGAGACTGTCTCAGTTTAGGCTTTAATGCCGATTACCCTTTATTTCTTCCCCAGGACATGGCTGTCTTCAAAAGGTCTGGTTCTGTTTCAAACATCACACAAGGCTGTGAGCTTTATACCTCTTAGTTTTTCCATATAGCATAGGCACTACATCAATGAAGACTTAAAGCTTCCTTTTGGGTTGCTTTCATCTCCCTCTTTATAAATCCATCTTCCTATGAAAATCCTTACTGATTTTCAGTACAACTTTTAGTACTCCTAAGTGTTTTTGCATCTGCATTCAAGCACTTCATCTTACTAAAAAAGCATTATTTCACCTTCATTACCACTTTATGCCCAACTGCGGCATCTTTTATCCCTTGATCTCAGATATCATCTGCAGAGAACAGCCCACAAGGGGTAGGCCAGAGTTAAGTGTGGTGATTCACTTTGAAGGAGAGAGGAGACGGCACTCAGTTTTTACCTTGGAAGAGTCAAGGCTCACTCCTGTAACAGCAATAAGTCTTTTTTCCCTGCTCTGAAGAAGACTAAACCAACAAAAGGAAGGGAGAATAGAGCAGGAACATTCAAAATTACATTATTACAGATCTCAGATGAGACCACTTCAAGATGAGTTTCTTGTGTCTCACAAATTAAAACTTAATCCATCTTGCCCAAACTCATTATTAGCATTCACACTGCAGCATTATGTGGTTCTTCACCTTAACTACTTAGCTTTTTTTCTTTTATCCTTTTTAGCCTTGGACTAAAACAGTATTTAAGTCAAAAGCTGAGTTGAAAAATAATTAACAAAACAAGAAAGCAGATGAAGCAGAGTCTTCCCATATTATAGCTTAATAAAAAAAAGCCGAAAAGCCCCACGTATGTTTGTATACCAAAGAATTGGAGCTCTGAGAATGTGAAATGAAAGTGTTGCTGTGCAGTTCTAAGCGAAATCTAAGAAAGTAAAGAAAGAACAAAGTGTGGCTTCTAGAAAGACTCCAGATGCTAAAACACTTAGTAAATTCAGACTTCTAGTTTGCTAGATGCACCAAATCTGTTGGCCCAGGAACATGAAACATACCTGGTTATAGACTCTTCATAAGAGCAAAACTCATCTCTTCCCCATTACTATGTAGCATGACCATACAAATATCTTTAATCTGCTGTAACACAAGGAAAAAATTCCTGCACATGAGACATTCATTACTGCTTTGAAAATACCCAACACTGCAGTTAGCTGCAGTTCAGTGGGCACTATTACTTACAAGTAGAGTCTTACTAACACGGGGTTTCAGAATATCTCATGCCCAGCCTGAAACAAGCTGGTACTCATAAACTGGGTAGACTTAGCAACACTTGCTCAGTGCACTCACCATTTCCTTGTTAAACATGAGACCAAGAAATTCACTGTCTGTTGTAGCTAGGTGCCACTGGCACAGCTTTGTGCTGAGACACTTTCTTTAAAGAAGCTGACTGCAGGCATGAGTGAAATTCATAGCTCACCTTTAAGACATACATCCACAAGCCATGAAATTCATCGCATGGACAAAATCCATGGATCTAGGCCCCCACCACAAAATGAAGACCACAAACAAGAGCATGGGGTATCTGGTCACTTCTATCATTATCAGTAATGAAAAATTCACTTAACTGATTAGAAAGTGTTTGAAGCAAGAGACCAAGAACTAGACTGAAACTGCAGCACAAGACTGTGCTAGACTGAAATTGAATATTCCCCTCCTCTAAAAACTTTGAGACAAGTGAAGCAGTCATGACCACTTCTCTGCACCACAGAGAAATATAAGAGCTTGCATTACTAGAAAGATTCACCAGGCTGCATAGGGAGAAATTAAGGGAAAGGAAGTCTTACATATATTGAGGGAATGCCCAAAGCTAAGAGCCTTATGACACACATATTGGCATAATCAGGTTTTAAAATTAAATAAGAGGCTTGTTAGCTGGTACTTAATATGTCTGCTGAATTGCCTGCTGGTGTCAAGTGCTAAACCTATTTTTGCTTGGAAACACATAATGTACTGTACAGATTGCTCTGTTAGGAAGCAGTAAGCCCTGGAAGTTTTAAACTCTTGCAGTAAGACCACACCTCAGACTTACCTTCCGATTTAGATGCGTGGATTATAGTTCTCTACATGTTGACCAATATGACCAACTGATTTTTAAACTACTTTGGACAGGGGTTGTGTTTGAGAGTACACAAGGTAGCATCCTATTTGGATGTTTGTGTTTTTTTTTTCAAAGCACTACCTAACAAATCACTGACAGTGGGACACAGCACCATGCAGCAGCTCAGTCTAAGAGAGCTAATAGTTCTGTCCCATCACCCTCGCCTCTCACATGTTCACCAGTGCTCTAGTGACATGAGAGCTCATCTTGGACAGCTTTGTTATAACACCACTCCACACCACAAGCATGACTCAGGAGCCATCTAGATCAATTCTGCTGTTCCAGTACCTCACAGCTTTTATCATTGCACTCTACTGCAGTCTGTTCACCAGTGTAGGAAATGTTCCTAAAGCTCTGCCAGCCACAATCTCCCCTTCCTCCAACTCTCTGCAGAGCAATCCCCTATTCTGTCTCCATAAAGGGAAGTCTGACTTTTACCTCAACACTGATGATCTTCTACAAAGATGTTCAGAGTCCACAGCCAATTGCACGTGGATATTCTTGGTCTGATATGGTAAACAAGTGGCAGAAAACAGCTTCTGTTCATGCCCACATGATCTCGCCTCATTGAAGAAAGAGCAAACAGGACTACAGCAAATCACCTGTGCCTATGGGGATGTCAGGTTGTGGTGGTTCAAGCTCTGCTTTATCCACTCCAGCCAACTTATAAGTGCTTATAGCAATTTAGTAAAAAACAAAACAAATCCCGCAAACAAACAAAAAAAAAAACCAAACCAAAAACCACTCCAAAATTTATTCCACTCACTGTTACTGCAGGTATTAACTGGAGTCAGAAGATTCACAGAAGTAGAGTGTAATAAGACATTTATTAAAAGTGCTGTCAGTTATGTTAAGAGCTATAGTCTAATATCTATTTTTAAAAAGGCATCTCATTGAAAAATACTAGCTTAAGAACCATTCTGATCACTATGGTTACAGACACATGACCTGCAGTGCTCTATGAAATGTTAGACCAGCTTTGTTGATTGGGACAAAGTAATCTTCCAAGTCCAGGAGCCACAGTCTCTAGTGTAGAGGAAGAACTGCTGGGAGCTCCAGAAGAGACACCTGCAGGTACCTGCAATAGAAATGCAGTGACTACAGATATTGGCTTCAGATTTGTCAGCTAAGCTATCACTTGATTGTGCAATACATTGGAGAAGAGAAGCATCGTCCTGCAACATTGCAGACAAAGTTGTTATTCAATGCATCTGCTGCATACTTAGCATTAATCACTTTTCTGGTCAGAAAAGTTTTCCCCTCAAGAGGCTGATGGAGGATTCTGTTTCAGAACTAGAAGCTGACAACTGTGAGAGAGCTACAGCAGCCACAGCCCAAGCTGGAAAACCAGTCACCCTGTGTTTACAGCCATCCAAGTTTCAGAACACTGGCTTACTGGTTACTTACTTTGGGTGCTTATACTTCTGCTTAATAGCTTGCAGCTGGCAATGGGGAACATCAAGGCATGCTTTGTGCAGGTCAGTCAGGCAAGGCACTATCTCACTTAATGAATATCCAGTAAATGCAGCAAGTGTTTCTGGCTGGTCAGACGAGAAAAAACAGTGTTACTCTACTGTAGTCAGCAGTTATCTAGAAGATGGGTTTCCTGTGGAAGCAGAAACTCTTTTCACTACATCAGAGCTCACTCTAGATTCTTTAAGGATGAAAAGGATTCAATTGTATTGTGCCATCAGTTTCACCCTAGGTCTTCCTTGGTGCCATGAGATATGACAAGCTCCTTCTGCTCTAAGCATGTGGCATCCATTAGATCTCTTCTGGATCTTACTCTGTACTAAAGCTATTCCTCCAACACACAGCTGGAAGGTCTACCAAGGCTTGTGGTAAAGCAGCCACTCAGTGTAATCATTCAAGTAGACACATTCAGTTCTCCCCTTTCTCCCAGAGAGACCTGAATTGTATCTGGGGTGTAGTTTTGGAGAGTTGTGAGGCCTTTGGTACAGCCTTGATGTGAGCAAGACAGTAAAATCCCTCCTGTTTCAGAGAAAAGGCATGATATTTCAGATTTACTTAATAGTCATTTATCAGGTCGTCCCATTAACTCAAGAACAGCTACTCATCCTAGGATTTCAGCCTTTAGAACAACATACTTTGTAGCTACTCCTCCTCCTCCTCAGCTCAGTTCTAACAATAACAAAATGCTTGAGCTATTCATTAACACACAGTTGTTGTTCTTACCCAGAATGATCTGTTCACTGTATAGTTTGCCAAACAGTAGGCTGCTGCAGCAATTTGTGAAGGAAGGTACTTCAGAAGAGGATCAGCTTGAAGGAGACTCAGCTCTGCAAGATACTGAACAAGAAAACACAAGTTATGGAAAAAGAATGAACCTAGCTGGTACAATCAGTCCAATACAGCTAGTATTAAAGTTCGGCAGTGGCCTCAGTATCGCATAAAAAAAAGCACAAACTACGTATCTCGTGAGGAGACTTACCATTCTAGTCCTGTTTACCTTTATCATGTTTCAGAGGGACAGAAAGACCATACTTTGCCAAAGCCTAAACAATTTACACTGCAATCTGAAGGTCTGGTCCCATCACCAGTTCTGTCATGATTTTACAGGTAGAGACCCAGAAAATTCAAGTTTCACAAAAATAACAGACACTCTTCCCATCCTCTAAGGCTCTTGTTTACATATGTGGACCCCACTTGGAGATCAGGGATGAATGGACAGCTCTAAGAAACACAATTTGGGCTGTGCTGGAGCAGAGCCATTGTACAATCCCATACCTTTTGCAGAGAAGCAGGTGGTCAGATGTTTTATTGTAAGTTTGCTGTTTCTAAGCACGTTACCTACGTCAGGCAACTCTTATGCAGCTATGCAGGTATATTCTGTGTCACTGTGGAACAATATGCAGTAGCACCAGGACAGACTTGCTACACACGCACTGTTGAAAAAACCACCAGATTTTTACCACCTAACGGCCTTATCCCTGACCAGACAAGATAGACCAAACCTAGGATTTCCATAAGGCATTTATGCAGAAGTTTCAGCACACAAGCCACTGCTATGAAACATGCAGTTTTAGGCCTGTTGCAGACATAGCTTCATGAAATGCAAGTAGTTCTCCTTTAAGTAGATCCCTTCTTCCCTCTCAGTCCCAGAAGGCAGACAGTCCATACCCTTGCAAAGTTCTCTGTCCTCATACAGATTCCACACCTCTGAATATACTGAAGGAGGAACTGGTTGATGGTTGGGGCTGTTAGGTCAAAACCCAGCACTTTGAGAAGCAAGTGTTCCATTCTTAGCAGCTGCTTCTTTGTGTAGGTATCATCTGTTATATAGACAAATTCATCCACATCTGGTGGGTAGATCTCTTCATACTTCCTGAAAAAGTGATATAGAAGCCACATTTGTCAGCTTTGAAGTTATAGTAAAAGAAAGCTTTGGGCTCAACCCACCTCAGGATGAGCATATGACATTACTAAAACTTGTGTAAAGCTCTAATTTTACTTGTTCCTCCAGGCTAGCTAGCAATTTAGCTTAAAATTTGGGCAAATACGCTTAGAGGAACTCCAAGTCAACAGTCTAGATAGACGTACACTCATATTGTTAGCTGCTGGGAAAGTGGGAAAGTCTCAGGAACACAACACACTGCGGACAAACACCCATGCACTCCTAAGCTATGCTTATCCTAAGCTAAGCTACTCTGTCTACCTAGAGCAGTAAAAGGCTAACTGTAGATTGCAAGTGAGTCTATTACAGCCTTACAGGCTAGCAGTTTAACACAGTACTGTTTCTGCTCCTGTGTTTATGGTTACAAGCTTTCCCCACTTCAGTTCTTCACATTCAACAATAAATGTTTAATTTAAATAGCACCAAAGCAGGCCAAGATGCTAATCTTGAGACATCATGAAGAGCCATCTACTACTGCAACCTTTCTTCCTTAAAATTACACTACAAGACTAAGCCCAAAAATAAGTTTCAGATCACCAAGATTTCAGAAGCTGAAACACTTACGCAGCCAGAAGAATCGCCGCTGTTCCTACGAGCTGCAGCTTCCCTCTGAGAACAGACATGCAGGAAAGAAACCTGTCCAGGAAGTTCACCGCCAAGTACAACGTCTCTGTCCGAAGTTTATACTCTTCTCCTACTTCCACCAGCCAGTCTACCAGGATGGCACGCATTCCTGTTGTGATATCTGGCTGCTTCTTCATGTAGTAGGGCTTGGGCCTAAATCTTACCTGTTTCGAAAGAGTTGAAGAATCAGGATGATCACCCTGAAGAGAACCATGGATGCTTGAGCTGATGAACATTCTTTATACTTACACTAAAAGGAGCAGGGGTTGTCCCACTGTTAATGACTGTAAGTACTAGCTACAATTATTGTGCTAGTGGTAATTATTCTCAGCTAGTGGCTCTAGAAAGTAGGTATTTCTACACTTAAGAGACAAACTGAAGCTACGGTGTTAGCAGGAGAATAGTAAAACACTTCCTGGACTATGGACAGCCTTTGCCATCAAACAATTGAGCTATTCAGAAGGATCTGAAAATAAACAAATCCGATTTTTCCCCTTCTTCCTGTCAGGAGACTGCACTTCACTGCTCTGACACAAGAGGGTAGGAAAAACTACTACTATAGCCAGAGAGCTATCAGTAAGAGCACATCAAACTGCTTTAGCATTTTTTCAGCATTCTACTCCCATTTGCAAGAATTCTTCATACCAAATAGTCAAGAGATGCTCCCATCATGGAAATATCAGGGATGCAGTAATCCTGAAAGAACTTATCACTGACTATAAGCTGCCTTAAGAGATGACTTTTACTAATTGCTTTCTCTCCTTTGTATTTCAGTGGCAGCCTTGGATCTCTGCAATATTGCAGCCCACCACAGATACCTATTAAGCTTCTTACAGCAACTTACTTCAGCCTCTCGGAGGTACTGATGAATGTCTTCTGCATACTCTCCCACAGCCAGAGTTACAACATCTTCCATGTGATCCTCAGGCTGGGATTGGAAGGATGTGTCCACTACCATAGGAGAGCCTAACAGGTAATAGGAAGCAGCAAGACATTTCTATAATTAATCTCTTGACCTTCTCTTGCCATTTTTAGCTCAGAGGTGCTGCCCCTCATGTAGACACAATCCAAGCTAGCTTGTAGTGTTATTTTTTGTAACATAAGCTACTCACTAGCTTGCAATTCACAATTCATAACCACCCTACATGTGGTTGCGCTATGGATACCATCTGAGTAGTAACAGGAGTTACCTGAACTCAGATCCAGCAGTAGGTGAATACTGGATGTCATTGCACTAGTATCCAGTTCACAGTGGCTTAATTCCAGCTCCTCAGATACTTGGCAGCTGTTTTCTTTATCTTCTGGGTCATCTATGTAGATAGCAAAGCCTTGCTTTGATGCATCACTGACCATGCAGTTGGGCACTTCATCTTTTCTAGATGAAGGGATGGTGTTTTCAAAGCCAGAGAAGCGCTTGATAACAGCAGCACCCTGAAGCAGAGCACACAGTAATGCTGGGGGAGGGCAACTCAGGAGGAAAACAGAAAGTGTCATTTGTTTTCAAAAAGAAAATCACTTTCCTTGCATAACAGACACCAATAACAGAAGTTCATGGGAAAAGCCACCAACTACATGGTGATGCCTCTGAAGTACCACGTGTTGCTGTCTTGCTGTGACAGACTCCTCACAGAAAGAATGAAGTGTAGTGAAAGTCAGGAACCAGGGGGGCAGCATCATATTCACTGCCTCCTACCAAGGAGAATGAGGGTGCTGCTCAGTTCTAATGGGGCTGGGAAGTGCAATCTGCTCCACATTCAGTTCTGGCAAGGAGCAGTTGCAAGTGCAGCAAATTAACAAAAGTGCTCAGGCACTGCCACAGACTTAAGAAGGACTTCACCAGCAAGAAGGCAGTTCAAGCAGAGTTAAAAACTGAAGTTTGAATTTTTGAGCTTAAGCATCACAACTGCTAGGACTCCGCGTGACCAGCTACAATCCTTCACACCACCTACTGCCAGTAGGCCATAAGGTGAGTTAGGGGCTTTACACAGCCAAAACCAAGAAGAGTTTGTGTATACATACCAGCTGCTATTTTAGGTCAGCACACTAACATCATCCCTGCCCCACCAGCCGACTCCAGGAGGGCCCGAGGGACAGAAAGGCAGAAAAGTGACATATCACTAACTTGAGCTTCTTGAAGGCTCCGGCACCCTGAACTGAGCATAGCTAGCCACACAGCAATGAGACCTTCGGGTTAGTGAACAGCCCTTTCTTAAACCACCCCCTACACTGTAGAGAGTAGGCGCTCGAGTGTCCCTTCCAGGATGAATTATTTACGCAGAGTACTTCCACGGGGAAGCACCTGCAGGTTAGCACTGAGCGGTTACTAGCAGGGTTTCTCGGGAAACTCACGCTTTTGAACTGGAGCCCGAGTCACCTCCTCACCCCGCCACCCAGGCCTTTTCCGGCAGCCTCGAGAGCAGGTGCGTGCACCGCTCATGCCGGCGGCTGCCAGCCCAGGGCCGGGCCGGGGAGCTCAGCCCGGGCTCTGCGGGCAGGGTGGCGGCCGTGCCGCCGGCAGCGGGGCTCACCTGGCCGCCGGGCCGCTGCTGCTGCTGCCCGTTCTCCGTCAGCACCCCCNCGGGCCGCTGCTGCTGCTGCCCGTTCTCCGTCAGCCCCCCCAGCACGGCCCGGCCGCCGCTGCTGCGGGGGGCAGCGGGGCACGACTCCCGCCGCCCCGCGCGGCTCTTCTCTCCGGCGCGACGCATCGCCCCGACGTCGGTACCTTTTGGAGGAGAGAAAAAACCCACAGAAATAAAATGAAGTCGTGGGGGAAAAAATAATAACAGTAATAAAAAAATCCTCCGAACGACCACAAATACGCCGCGGGCAACCCCTTCCTCCCGCTCGCCCCGCGGGATGACGGGTCGCCCANCCAACACCCGCAGTGCAAGGGAGGGATGTGCAAGCGACGGCAGCGGCTGTGTGGGAACAGCTGAGCTCGGACGTCTCTCCTTGATAAAGGACGAGCGAGAAAAAGGAGCTTTCAGTTCGTTTGAGCGGGGTGTTGACTCCCGTGATAAGTCCACGCTAAGGGATAGGTAGGTGCCGACCTGGCTGTGCTGTTACATGGCTAAACAGTTCTCAGCTGCCAACACAGGAAACACAGCGGTTCATTCAGTCAAACCATCAAAGTTTGGCACCAGGGATGTGGATAGTGATACAGGCAGCACGCGTGCTCAGTTTGTGGGAAGGCTGTGGCTTTGCTGGGGGACGAGATTAGATTTCAGAAACGATCTTGGCAAACTAGAAAAATGTTTTGGAAAACTAGGATGCTCCCGAAGCACAAGTGCAAGATCAGAGCCAGTGGATGCAGAAATGTGGGATGGGGAACAGCCAGGTAGGTAGCAGCTCCGTGAAGAATCAGGAAGTTACAGTGAACCTCAACCTGAGCATGATTCACCAGGGTCATGGCTGTCCTAGCATGAACAAACAGGAGTGTAGCCTGCGTGGCACGTGAGCCCTCTGAAAGTCCATAGCGAAGACAAAAGAGCAAGAACTACAGCAGAAAAAACCTCAGCAGGAGATTTAGGTTAGATATCAGAATTGTGATGCCCCAGAAGAGACAGCATGGGAAATTTCGGAATTTCTCTTGTTGCAGATTTATAAGAGCAAATTAAAGAGAATTCTGTCAAAACTGTCTGTGCTTTGGCAGTGATGATAATTGAGATGCTCTCCAGTGACTGAAATGTAGAAGCTGTGATCCAAAATTTGTATGTATCAAGCAGGGCCTTATTCCAGAATTGGTTTTTGCAGTTCTTGTGATCCAGCCTGTGTTAAACGGCTGTATTTTTTCTTCACACTTTTCTTACATTTATTTTTTAATTTACTCTCTGTGAATCCCCAGAGAGAATTTACCATTGGGGGTAAGTGGTATATTTGAAGGTGAAATATGTTACCTGTGTTTGATCCATTGGTCATGACACACTCTTTTTCCTTTTGGATGGGAAGAGCTCCATGTCCTTGCAGCAACAGGGTTTTAAGCAGGTAGTTACTGTAGTGGATCTGTCACACCTATAGGACAGGGGAACAGAAGATTATGCTTTATGTCTGTGTTCTTCTCTTTCTTTAATTTCTAGACCTGAGGTTTGCACAAGGAACACTTCTCTTGGGGACAGTTATTTAAGCATTTTCATGGCAAGGTTTAATTTCTGAAAAAAATTAGTCTAGTTGCCAGCCTTTGAAATGAAATATTAGCATAAGTGAAACTTTAAACTCTCTTTATCCCATTGTTTAGATGGGATTACTAAATTCATCTTCAGTCAGTGAACATCCTTTATATCCAAATGCTCATTATATCTGTATTCCATTTAGACATAACTTAAGAACCTCAGCTACCCAACAGATGACTTATTTATGTTTTTATATATGAGCAGCATATGGCTATCCTCAGTAGTCATATAGTACATTAATCTAACTGAAATGCCTCTCAAATAGCTTTTAATGAGGTTATCTAAGCTCCAGTTTCTCAGGAACTCTTTGAAACAGCCCAATATGGATTAGTACCTGAGAGAGGCCAGTGAGCTTTCCCAGCCACTACTTAATTGTAGCAGCAGATCAAATAAAGCTTTGGGCCATTAATCATTTACTTCTGAGCTTCCTTGTGTGCTTGAGAGGAAGCTGAAGCCTTCCTGAGTGGACTCTTAGGGCTTCTTGCAGTAATCACTGTCATACTGATGATTTCTAGGAAGACAGAGAAGTCAGAGCAATTCCTGACTTGGCGAGGTTGCTTCCTTCCTCTGTGACTCTGGAAAAGATAGTGTTAAAGCACCCTGTCTCTTCTCTTGTCAGTCTTTCCTAGCTCCTTATTTCTTTCTCCTTTTTGCAGTCTTTACTTCAAATGTTGTCCAGCTTTGGTGCTTTTCAGCTAAAGGGTCTTTCCTTCTTCCATGCTGTGGGAACAGGCACTGTCTCCTGCTCTTTCTCTGAGAACTGCTGTTAATTCCCAGTTTTCACACAGCAAGCTCTGTACAGGCTTCAGTTCACAATCTGGGGCATGGATCCCTCTGCCCACAAATTAGACTACTGTCAGCTGTCACATTCTCTCTTCACTCTTTGAAGTATCTTTGGGTCCCTAGTGTGCTTTAATCCCTAGGCTTGGCCTAGATAGTTATTTGGCCTGCAGCCTGGAAGTAGCATCTTCACTGACAGTAAAACAGCCATAGTCTTACAAATAAGTGCAGGTATAAGAAGAGAAGCAGTTCATGAAAGACTGTTGAAACTTCCCAGCCTTGCTCCTCTAAGACTCACACTGAATTACATGCTACTCATATAGGAAAACACATTCAGGCTGGTTAGACACAGAGTTGCAATGATCTTGGCCAGGTCATATCCAGTATTTGGCAAGTCTTTCCAGACCAATGCATTGATCAATAACACCGCAGGTCCATGTGTGTCACAGACTCTTCTGAGGTCAGCTTTATGGCAGAGCAGCAATGGAAATCCCCCTGAACAGCAAATTTGATGCACAGCTACCTAACACCCTGGAAAATGTGCTGTGGGAGCAGTCTTAGAGTTCAGAAAGTTTCTGAAAAGGATTATGAAGTCTCCTTGATACGGAGAGCAGTGCCTGGACTCAGTGACCTGCAAGGTCCCATCGGGACCTTGTTGTATGGTCCTAAAGCAGCAAAGCTGTGGAGAGCATGACTTCTTTCACCTGGCTATGATTCCTTGGGTTGTGAATAGTCCCCTGGCTGCAGTGTGCTCTAATTATCATACCAGTAAATTAATTTCACATTACTTAAGAATACATAGAGTTTACCTTGAGTTTCAGTGTTTTTCTGAACTACCAAAATCAGAAAAATGGTCAAGAAATAAGATGTAAGTCCAGGGCTCAGGAGTTGTCGGCCAAGGCATACAGACAAGACCAAGACACAGTCTTCTTTGAGCCACCAACTCTCCACATACAGGGTGATGGATCACTTTACACTGTCTGTACTGGGCATGAACATAGCCCAAGCCAGTACTCAAGTCCAGGCTTACCTTGTTTTCTTCTGCACTGAAAGCCCACAGAGTCAGCAGTGAGTTTGGACAACTCTGCAGCCCAACATGAAAAAGCTCTGTGCCCCCAGCCATCTAACAGATAGGATCACATATCACTGGTAGTGGGCAGTCACAGACACAAGTCTGTGTTGCATGGCTTACGAGACTGCATTAAAAAGGGCCAGAAATTGCACACTGCCATGCAGTTCAGTCATCTGCCCTGTACAATTGTTGGTACAGCTCTGACCTGGTCCCTGCTGCAGCAGGTTGTGCTTTTCAACAGTTTGTAAACATAATCCAAAGGTTAATATGGCCAGTTTTTCTGAGCCTGAATTCTCAAGTGTAGAAGAAATGGTCTGAGAGTAAGAATTGTGTCTGTTCAGTACCTTCCAGAAACTCAAAAAGGGCTGTAACTGGAAAAGGTTATCAGGATTCAATCAAATTAGTAATCTGCCATCTGGTTTCCTCTAATCTTCTTGCATTTCTCCTTTTGGCATTCCTTAACTTTTCCAAATGCCCTCAGCTTTTGCAAAGTTACACTTGCCTGAATGAAAAAGTAGAAGAAAACAGGAGCTATAATTTATTTTGTTGCCTTCACAGGCAAAATGAGGACATAGATAAAAAGGAAGAAATACTGTGTTTAAATCAGTTTCAAAACACTAAATTGCTTTTCTTAAATATTTTAGGAAAGTTTTAGAAAAATAACTGTGTCCTAGAAGATAGAAAATATATTGGGATGTTTATAATTTTTTTTTTTTACTAACTCTTAGTCTATACTTAGTAGTGCAGGGTGAAGTGATTATCTAGTGTTAATTAATATAGTTTAAATAGGGTTACATGTATGCTTGTCAGCTGACGCTGTGTGTAATAATTACCTGTAATTTACAAAATGTAAAGGGAAGTAACTTCTTCCAATGGATGTATTTCTTTAAACTGTTGCTTGTGCACAACTGATATACTTTAACATCTACATTTCCCCTCTATGATGCATCTGTGAGTGATATCTACAGAACTTTAACTTATAATGCATCAGTATTCCTTACGCTTCTTAAAGAAAAATACTTTATATTTGCCTTTCAGAATCATTTAGCGATCAAATTTGCTCTTGTAAATTTACTAGTGTTGTCTATCAAGCAAATTCCACTAGGTTTCATGCACTAAACCTTTCAGTTATAAAAAAGAAAACAATTAAACCACCATACACAAGTAATTTTACATTGGGCAAAGTTATGATTTCTCTTTGTGTATTGGGCTGTGCTGTTATAAAACTTTTGTGTATTTTTAAATATACTGACTTATAAGATTAATTAACTCCAAGGTTTGGAGTTAAAGCTTTCTTCATAAACAGTCCTAAATTAATCATTCCTACTCATTATGTGTATGATGGCATATTATCAAATCAGAGAGCTTAAATTTATGTGGAAAGTGAACTGAGTGGTATTCCTGAAGACAAATCATCAATCAGTGGGAAAGGTTCATATTCCTTGGCTTGCAGGATCAGTCAAGCAGCCTGTTTTGTTACACAGAGTGCTATGAGAAAATCCCTGATTCTGGCTATACTGCATACTGTTATAACACATGTATTAAATGTAAAGTGGGCATGAGGGAAGAAAATAAATGTAGGACCTTCTTAAGTAGAATGTTATTGAAATTCCATTCTGCAGAAGAACCCAGAGGCAACCATGTGAAGTTGGTGGAACAAGAGCTGTGATGATCCCAGAGCAGCCCTCAAAAGCAGATTCCTGTTCCGCAGATTTTGAATGTCTTGAGAGTTGCAGTACACAGTCTGTGTTCTTGGCAAATGCAGTGCAAGGTAAGATGTGAGATTTGCTTGTATTGTGCACATACTCATCCTCCATTTGCTATAGAAAACAGAAGTAATCTGTTAAAGTTGCAGGGTGTCTGTGGAAGGAAGGGAAGCACCAACATTTCCTACCTCCCAGACCGAGCCATAAGCATCTTGTTCCCTCTACATCAGGAGACTTGCTTCTGTCTTCTGTGCTTGCAGCTATGTTGTACATGGTGTGGTTGATGCTGGGAGAAGCCTGATGCACTCTGCATCCTTATTATCCCTGTAGGTTGCCTAAGCTTGGAGCACAGCCTGCCTGCAAATCCCATTGCCCTCATGCTAATGATAGTAAAATACAGGGACCCTTCAGAAACAATCCTTTGCCACTCTGTGTCATGTGTGATAATAGGCAGAGCTCACCTCACAGAGCAGTGGGACCTGCCAGTGTGGCACAGAGCACCAGCTGACGCCCACAGCGGGGAAGCAAAGCCTAAAGCCTTGAACAACTGCAGGATTTTCCCCTTTGGGGTTGTAGCAATCCTAACCAGAAGACTTTTGTGCATCAGAGAGTTAGTGATCCACAAGGAGTATCAAACCGAGCAGGCTGTGCTGCACTGTGCTGCATGTACAGCTTGTCCTTCAGGATAAACTGAGCAGGGTGATGGTAACAGAGGAGCCCACAGGCAGCTCCCACTCCATGTTTCCAATTACACCACCTGTGTGGCCTTGGCATTATCTTAAAAGAGGAGCAGCAAGTTCTCATGTGAACATACAGTTGTTTGACAACAGATATGATGAATATAATATTTTTGTCTAAGAAAATTCTGTAAGAGGTCTCAAAAGCAAAAAGTCAGGGATCCTTTCTACAGATGGGAGCTGTACCTTATGCCCTGAGTAGAGGTCTGTGAGATGCTGCATGGCTCAGGGCTCCCGGCATCTGAAGGGATGTAAGATTACATGTATTCTTTCTCTTTCTCGTGTGAGCTCCAGAAAATGTTGTTTTTAGCAATGGCTTATGGAGTCTGAGTACCTTTCTTACTGGATCATAAGGTACACTGAGGTAGCCTCAGTGCCTTGTACTACAGGGTATCAGCAGAATACCTCAAAGTTGACCCCAAAGATGTTTCTGAATCAAGTGGTGTAAAAGGTGACAAATAAAGCTCCAAAGAGTTCCAGCCTTGGGGTTGCTCCTCCAAAGCAGTCTGCTCCTGCTAGCTTTGTGACTATGTAGGATGCCCACTGCACCTACATAGTACCACTGCAGTTACTCCCATTTCACCCAGAAGTACATGAAAATGAGCTTTTTCAGTATCAAAACAATAATAGAACATAAACTATACCCTTTAGTGCTGCATGTGAAAACATCAAGCTTAAAATGAAACATTTCTGCTAACCATATTTTATTCCCTTTCAAGCTTCTCTGTATTGTAAAGCAGCTGATAGCAAGCTTTAGCACAGTGCATGTTTTAAATTAGTGTCCTTCACAGAACATTAATATCTCAACTCTGTCTTTCATTTCAGAACAACACAGGAAAACACCTATAACTTTGACAGAACCTTGAAAGGGTACTGCATAATTCAGAAACAGCCATTTCTGAATTCTTCAAATCAGTCTCTTTAATAACCATCTAGCTCCACTGCCAGGTTCTTCTGCCAGGTATTGCTGAAGTGAATGCTGAAATATCCTTGCTGTATAATAGGTTTTTTCTCAGTCAGGCCCCTAATTTATGGTCCCTATACTCATGGCATCTGTTACTCAGCTGTTATTGACAGGTACTGCTCATTTCTACTTAGAAGCTGGCAGTTGAAAAGTTTCAAAAGAAACTTGTGTTCTGACGTGGTGATCCTGTGGAAGCTGACTCTTGGGCACTATTTCTCAGGTTACAAATCACAAACAAGTTCTCAGAGTGCAGCATCTGGACAGAGAGCCAACCATATCCTGGGCTGCATCCAAAGCAGTGTGGCCAGTAGGGTGAGGGAGGAACTCTGCCCCTCTGCTTTGCTCTGGTGAGACCCCACCTGCAGTGCTGCATCAGCTCTGGGGTCCCCAGCACAGGAAGGACATGGATCTGTTGGAGCAAGTCAGAAGAGGCCACCAAGTTGATCAGAGGGATGAAACATCTCTCCTATGAAAAAAGGCTGAGAGAATTGGAATTGTTCAACCTGGAAAACAGAAGGCTTTGAGGTGATCTAATTATGACCTTCCAGTACCTGAAGGGAACTTACAGGAACGATGGAGAGACATTATTTACAAGAACATGTAGTGACAGGAGAAAGGGGAATGGATTCAAACTGAAAGAGAGTAGGTTTAGATTAGATATTAGAAAAAAATTCTTTACTGTGAGGGTGGTGAGACACTGGCACAGATTTCCCAGAGAAGTTGTGAATGGCCCATCCCTGAAGGTGTTCAAGGCCACGTTGGATGGGGCTCTGGGCAGCCTGGTCTGGTGGAAAGTGTCCCTGCCCATGGCAGGGGGATTGGAAGATGATCTTCAAGGACCCCTTGCAACCCAAGCTACTCTAAGATTAAAAGAACAATTAATTTGTTGCTATCAGTTCTACTTGTTTGTGTTAGTAATTCAAATGTAGTGGCACATATAAAGCATATGAGTTTTGTGTGCATGACTAGTTGAAGATCAAATATCTGTAACAAAAATTTATAGTAATAAAACAAAATTTATAGTTATAGCAACAGTAATCTTGGAAAATAGTTTTTTATCTTTGTTGTTTGGAAAAGTAGGTGCAATGATCAACTTCTATAGTGTTGTGAAAGCAAAGGCCATTCATAAAGGCTTCAGCTCAGCACAACAAAATCTCTGAACAAAAACAATGCATGTTTTGGTTTTGGAGGAAATGATCAAAATTACAACTATTTATCAGAATGAATCATGACTAGTAACTGTTGCTTTGCATGTAAGATTTGGCATTGCTGGAATCTGGCAGCATTTTAACTAAACTGGAAGAGCAGTTTTCCTCTGAGCTCTCTGCCTTACATATTAAGTACATGACTACATGCCACCATGCATGGGTGAAAGGAGAGAGTAGACAGAGGATGGCTTAACAGAGCCATTGCTTGGTGGATTCATGTCCCTGGCACTCTTTCCCCTGCTTCCCTTAGAAGTCAGTGATTAGACTCATTAAAACTGTTGGATGAGCTCCTTAGACATCAGGCCATCTGTGTGGATTCCATAACCTGTGAAGCAAATAGGCTGTACTGTACTGATCATACCTGGAACACTGCAGTCTTGCCATTTTCAAGCTAAAGAAAAAGAAAAGTGCACTGTTTGTCACAAACTATATACCAGGATTATTAGCCCTTTGGCCAGAACAGTGTGTTGAAAGAGGAAACAGAAGTAGCCAAACTCTTCCATTACTTGGAGAGTTCCCCCTTTTTTCTTTGGTTTTATTGGAATACCGTGTGGTTTCTGCACAGTGTAGTGGAGAAATTTTAGTTGGGTCTTGATTATCTGAGTAAATTAGTTAATGATGCTTGCTCACTGCAATCACACTTTGCCATTGCAATTATCTGAATTCTGCTGTTTCGAGTCACCTATTATGTGTCCGTGTTCATAATTACAGTGTATTGTTTGTAGTAGATGTATGGCACAGCACTGCTTATGTACATACCCAGCAACTATTATTTAATGTAGCTGAGCTCCCATGTTCTTATTGCTTGCTGCATACTTTGCTAGTGATAAATGATAGCCATTTTTCTGTACTGCAGCAAGAACAGAGACTAAAACTCTAGATACCAATCTGATCTCACAGGTCACAGCTTGTCTTTGTAACCCCTTTTATGTTATAACTGATAGCAGTAAAAGGTCTTTCATCAGTCTTGTTTATTTATGTCTGTGATTCACAGTGATGATGATTTATAGAACACCTGTAACTGCAAGCGTATACCTCACAAAAATGCAATGCAGAGCTGCAAAAAATGACCTTGTAGGAGGGAGAGATACTAGAAGTCTAGTGTGAATAAAGAAATCCAAACAATAGGATAATCCAATTACTAAATATAGAGCAAATCTCTATATAAACAGTGGAGATGGTTAATTAGTAGGGGAAAATAGAGGACTGGAAAATTCAGCACATCTATTTTACATTGTTTAAAATTTAAAAAGCCTATTCAGGTATTCATCTTTGCTCTTTGGCTTGAGAACATTAATCTTGGCTACATCTTGGAAAACTGAGAAGCTCTGAGATCACAGCGTTTGAATTTCCAAATTCATTCCAGTGGAGAATAACTCCATAATGTAGAAAACACAATGATTTCAATAGGGAAAAACCAGTGTCTGCATATAAAAAGGGGGTTAAAATGTAGCAAGGGACGCAGAACAGAATAAATGCTAGAAAAAAAATGTGGAGGTTTTTGTATAAAAAATTTTAAAAGGGCTTACAGGAAGAGATTTAAATATCTTAACATCTTACTAAGCAGAAGACAGAAAGATGACAGGATTGCATTAGGATTCCCCTGGGAAGAAGATACCAAGTCTGCAAAGCCCATTTATTCTAGCAGACACTGAGATAATTAGATTCAGTGACAGGTACCTGAAAACAGTCAGATTCCAATTAGACATAAAGCAAACGTTTGTAACGTGACCCATTACAGCAAGCCCCCAGGGGAAAGCAGGATGTCTTTCAAGGTTTGCAGTATGCCTTTACTTAAGATACACGTTATCCAAAAACATACATGCTACTGGACTGTATACTGGAGTAACTGGGGGAAAAAAGATTTTGGTATGCTAATAGGAAGCTCAGTGAGATGATCTAACACATCTTTGGCCTCTAAGATCCAAACAAGTCTTCTCTGAAAATTAGTTCCTGTAGGGCTGTGTTTGGGCTGTAGCATCGCTGACTAAATGACCCCATAAGCTTTCACCTGCATATTTTTCTTTACCTAACTCCTTACACTGGCAGCAACTCTTTCCTCAGAAAACATGGTAAGAGAACTGCAAACTCTTTCCTCCCTTCTTACTCGGGACAGTCAAGAGATTGGTGTCTGTTCTGTCCTCCAGTTGCTGCCTTCTTCCTGTTTTTATCCTTCCCTACTTTGCACCCCAGAAGCTGATCCATGTCTTATTCTCAGGTAGTTAATAGGCATTTATTGGTTGTCTCTAAAGCCTGGGAAAACTTTACCTCTGATACCCTCCTGAAAAGAGATAGACATCTGAGAGGTGAGCAAACTATAGCCATTTTAGAAAAGTCCTTGTCTGTTAGACAGCCCAGGACTGTAAGGATTCATTCATTAGCCAGGAAAAAAATAATTTCGCTTTATCTCTAGCTCACAGACTACCACTGGGACACTGATAAGATAGTGAGAAATAAATGCCTTTCTTGAAAAAGAATATACTGTTAGAGACAGTACTTACAGAGCTCTCTTTCATTTCCTGAGTTCAGGTTTCCTTTTAGTGTCTAGTATTCAGATTGTTTTTTAAAATTTTTTATATGTGCTTAGTGCCAAGAGAGTAGAGAGCTTTTATTTTTTTTACCAACTTTTCAGGGTTTCAGATCCTATTTTCTGACAGCAGAACATGGTGGCTCTCTTCCAGCATGTATTTGTACACTGCAGAGAGCTTTACACCTGATTCTTGAAATGATCGCAGCACCAGGGTGATGGAGACATGGAATCCGACTGTTTTAGGGTGAATAAGGAAGCCTTTGGAGCTAGATACACCAAAACAAGACATAAACGTCACTGCTTTCCTCTTCTCCTGTAAGTAGTGTCTCTTTCTTGTTCATTTAATCTCAGTACTCCTTTGGGAGCATGGTAACTGTGAATGGCCCAGTGTCTGTCATGGCAGGTCAGCCCCAGCAGGCAGGGACAGCTCCTCTGCACAGCGGTCACACTCAAGCACCTCGCGGATGTTCCCCTTCTCCAGGGTCCCTCCCCAGCCAGTTTTCAATCCCCCTCCTTGTCACTTTAACTAACACACACTTTGCATGGGATAGAGTTGCCATTTCTTGTATCTCCACAATCAACCCTGAAGGCTGCATGGATATGGCACATGAGAACACCCTCTCCCAGGCTCATGTTTTTAAATACATCTGTGATTTCTCTTCTAAGGCATTGTAATAAACTTATCTATTTAGTTTTTGGGTACTAAAA
Organism: Edolisoma coerulescens; assembly: GCA_013397115.1. NCBI lineage: Eukaryota > Metazoa > Chordata > Aves > Passeriformes > Campephagidae > Edolisoma > Edolisoma coerulescens. Next base: position 776,412 of record VWZW01006024.1, on the reverse strand, counting down.
TGATTCTCAGAACCAGTTGTATGCCTTCAAATCAAACTATATAAAAATGTTACAGTACAAAGTGCTAGGGGGTTTGTAAGCATTGAGCAGGGTACTTCATAGGAGGGAATACTATGATTCTTCAGAGCCAATAAATATATTTTTCATTCAGTGTCTGCATAAATACAACTTTTCTTCAGAAAGCCAGGTCAAGGTTTTAAAACATAATATAAAGCTCTTACAAGAATATGAAAATAGGTAAGAAGATACTAATAAGTACATGACAGTCTTTCTAGCAGATCAGTGGTTCATCTAGTTGAACAGCTTATCTCAGGCAAGGACCAACACTTCAGAAAAATAAAAAGTTTCTTTCAAGTGCACATTGTGTGAATACAGAAATTGCTGCATCCTCATTATGTTCCAGATTTCTGGTCATGATAATGATCAGTGGCATATAAATCAGAGAAAATGTTCTTGTAGTCCAGATATGAAAAGTATAGTATGTCTTACTTGAAAAATTATCTTCTCTTAATGACAAATTTGAAATTTATGTTCTCTTGCAAGTGAAGGGAACATCTCATTTTAAACTTGGAGCCTAAAGACCGAAAACCTGAGTCACCCTCAGGAGGTGCCTTTCTCCCTCCTTTGGCTATAGACAGGGACTCTCAACAGGCTATGTGAGATTAATACAATCTCTTGTGATTATTTTGTTTCTAGAAGCATATGAATGTCTCATTTTTTCAAAGTCTAAAACTAAACTCTCAGTCTGTGATATCTGATGGCAATAAGTAGTATGTATGCAGTATTTAGAAATTATACTGTTATTATTTTTCCATGCGGGAATGTTATTTCTGCTTGTATCGACATGTCTAGTTTTGTCTTTGGCTTCAGATGGAGCTTCCATGCAAGCTTTTCATGCTCTTTATACATTTTAACAGGTCAAAGACAATTGCTGCTTTCTTCTAAAACAGGAAAAGGGCACTAATAGCTTGCCCTGTGTACCCAGAAAGTCCAGTGTCCCTGGATTTCAACACTGTGAAAGATTTGACAGTGTTTGCCCAAACTTCTCCCTCTAACATGTTATTGGAGCCAGGTTGCTTGTTAAAAATACCACACTGACTTCTTTTAGACATTCACATTTAGCCATTCAAGGCTATTGCAACACTCCCGGTAATGTCAGAGTCATGCTGGGAGTACAACTAACTATTCCTTATTTTTCTATGTTGCCATTGAAAAGTTGTACTCAAGATGTCCTAGACAGAGGGGAAAAAACACCCTCTCCAAGTATTAATTACAGATTTTATTAAAAGCATACAAAAGACTTGAACCGTAACCAAGCAAACAATCACTGTTCCCTCACCCTAGGAGAAGGGAGAAGAAAGAATTCCAGTGGCAGGGAGCTTAGCTGCCTTTGACAAGAAGGGAAACACAGGCCTCCTAATTAACAGTGCAGTTAAAGAAGGGTGAGCGGGTTGTTGCCAAATGTAACCCCAGGGAAAACTGTAACTGCTGTAATCAAGGGAGTTATTTACCCAGTCAATAAAACCAGGCTGAAACAAATGACATGACGCCCTGAATAACTGTGGTCTGAGAGCAAGGAGTTACCATGGAATGTGGCTCCTGCCAGGTGGTTCTCCCTCAGTCCTGAGGAGCTCGGGGTGATGCAGGACTGGACTGAGGGTGTGCTGTGTTGCATGGGCAGTGCTGGGCACTGAGCTTGGATTTCATCTCTGTGAAATAAGAGAAGCACCAAACTGAACGTGTCTACACACTCTGAATATCCAAAGGGAAACGATGGTCTAAAAACTCCTCAGGTATTGGTCCAAGTCAACTTTCAGGCTACCAGGTGTTGAACTGGGCTGCCCCATTTTGGATTTTGTAATGAATCTCAGGAGATTTGTGTCTTCATCCAACCGTAACTGGAGATAAAATGAGGTTTCCCAGTTATTTATTTTATTTCTTTCTTTCTCTATTATTTATTTATTGAGTTATTTATTGACACAGGACTTCATTAAAGAGCTAGTGGGCCTTTTCCACAACATTGTCAGCATCATTCAGAGTGCCCGAAAAAGCAATGAAAATCACTTTCACAAATCTCAATCCAGAAGTGATTTGGCATGCCTCAAAAAGGCAAAACTCTACTATCTGTGCCTTGGCTGATATTTAGGAGGATACCAGAAAATGCCCCAGATTTAGAGCTTGCCTGGTTTACCCTGGGCCACTCAATGTTAAGTAACTCAGTGTCAATGTTGAGTCCAGTCCTATGTGCACTGTACGGCGAGAGCCATTGATAATGGGCACCTAAATATGGGTTTGCTTTTTTCTTCTCCTGTCCATATTGGATTACCCACAACATCGGCCATAGCCTCACGTGACTGTCCATAAGCTCAGTCCTACATTCTTGATGTCCTGATGTCTTGATATCCCATGGATCAGTGACAAAAGGTAGTTAAAATAAAGCAATTGCTGCATATTTGAAGAATGCTAAATGCTGTTGGTTGGGGTATCAATTAAAATCTTAGTGCATGTAAACAATTTCTTTCTTAGGTTCAGAAATATTATTGGGTTGAAACTTACAGCCAGCTCCAGGTAATATGTGACCAGATTTCAGATTCTTTGGTACTCCTTCTTCAGACAAAGAGGGCTCTGAAAATGAGGAGGTGGTTGTGTGAGTAAGATTGCCAGGATCAACAAGGATTTTAAGGACTTGGAGTGACATATAGCTTTCCTCTAAAACTGCCTTTTTGATTAGCTTTGATGTAGTCTTCTCAATGTCTGCTATCACAAAATCCAGCCAATACTTTCTGTGTGATGGCAGCCAAAGTAACAAGTAACATAAAGGTGAATGTGGAATTGAATGATTTCCCCCTTTTAGTTGTCTAAGTACCTGTGTCCATGCTGAAGTCTCTTTGTGGACACAAAAGATCAGTTTCCAAGCAGATTCCCCATCATGCAAAACACTCCTGAGATTACTGCACACCCACCAGATGTGAGTCATTGTGCTGAGAGCTACTCGTCCCTCTCTTGTTTTTACAGGTTTAGCAACTACCTGGTTACACCAATGCAAGTGAGTAGAGGAGGACACCCAGCAGATGTGTCTGACCTAATTTTCTCATCCACGCAAGTGGAAAGGAATCAGTGGAAACAACTACATTTATAGTTGTGAAAAAAAGCATTGAAGGCAAATGAAAGATCTAACCTAGCTGGAAAATCTGCCTGTAAATCCATCAGTAAACTCTTCATGTTTTTCACTTCTCTAGAAAATAACTAGAGGCAAGGTTCCTAGGTACCAGGGGCAATGACAGAGCAATTAAAAAGTCTCTCTGTGCTCCCTGTGCCAGAAATTTTAACACTGCATAGTGCTTGCCATAAGGGCTGTCCCCATGAGGCCCCGCTGCTAATGGGTGTCTGTTCATAGGGCTGGGGGATCCAGAGTCTCCAGACAGGGCAGTAGCCTTATCATACACCTTTGGCTACTGGCTCGTAACATGCTTCACCTCCACATGCCACAGGCATTCTGCAGCATGGAGAAAATGTGGAGATCAGAGGGAAATGGGGGAAACATCAGATCAGCATAAAACCATAGGAATAGCTAGCAGGAGACAGTTCCAGCTGAGCTGGGTGTTCAGTTACTGTTGTTTAGGCTTTCTGTGAAGCAAATAGTGGATAAGAGACAACTTTTAACATCATATAATACACACAGCTTTTAATTGGAGCATGGTAGCAATGGCACCTGCTCACAGCACACATCAATCTCATCTATAAGTACTTCCATCATTGCAGAACACAGTTACAGCTGTCTCCTAAAAGTATATTATTTTGTTGAATGATGAATGGCATTGAGAAATATTACCTATAATCAGCATCCATTATGGCAAAGCTCATTATATTTCTGACAAATCTAGTGTTGACAGCCCTTTAATTTTGTTTTATTGCCTTCTTTTATCTACACAATTTCTATCTCTGATTTACAGTTGATAATGAAAGACAGCAGAACTGCACTGTGCTTGAGATTCAGAAAAATAAGTATTCATCTCTTTAAAAGTCCCTGATTTAGGCCGTAGGAACAGCGGGTACTAAACAATGCACTCATTGAAAAGGTGATTAAAGTTTAATAAAACTGTCAAGTGAAATAAACCAATCTCCTTGCAAAACATTCTGTTTGCCAGGTGCTTGGACTTTCGCTGTTAAAAAATTCTCTTTCCACAGTCTGTTTAAATGTGTAGCAGACTAATGTTGTGACTGCCAAGACACAATTTAGGTTTTTTGCATGATCTGTTGAGACTTGCTAGTAAAGAAAACTGCTAAAACAACATATTCAGAAGCCACTATAACAAATTCTACGTAGGATAAATGTACTTTTACTTAATTGATTGCTAAGAACATTCCTGTCTGTCACTGTTCAAGTTAGGCTTTGGAGTCTGGTCTTTCACCCCTGGCTTCTTAGAAGATGTGATTCTCCACCCATCTGGTCATCTGCAAATGTCGGAACTATGTTGCTATCTGTCTGACTTGATGGAGCTTTGCACCATTTTTTCTATATGCATATTATTATACAAAATCCAAGGTAGTAAGAAATCAAACACATACATATGGATATAAAATCTATAGTCCATAAAATCTGTAGTCCCTACAACCATCTGAAACAACTTCATATGGCGAAACTCTATTCAGCTTTAGAAATTGGTTGTTATTAGTGGATTACTAATTATTAATTGACTTGCTATGCAGTACCTCAGGTCACATTTTACGACTTTTTTACAAGTTGTGTTCTCTTGAGTTAATACAGAGTGATTCATCAATGACATATTCCCGTGGTTCTGCCCGACGTGTCAGTGTGTGCACCGTACGTCAGAGCTTTCCTCTGCCTTCTCCTGCAGCCTCTCTGAAGAAAAACAGGTCAAACAACAAATTGAGTTTTGTGAAGGTCAGGATGTTCCTGAGGGATTCACAGTCACTTTAATGAGAACATCACCTTGCCTCTCACAAGGTTTTGCCGTGCAAAGCACATCAGCTCCCTGACTCAGGGGCAACCCTGACGGACAGGAGCGAGATACCTTAATTAATGAGGAAACAGTAACACACCCTGGCACTACCCTGAGTTAAAAAGGCAGCCTGGCTCTCAGGAAGACAAGCTTTTTTGGGGGCACTCAGGAAATATCATGAGAGGGGAGAAATGTCCCACTGAACAAATCTGTCTATGCACCTCCCAGCAGAGCAGGCTTTTCTCTAATATCAGAGGCAGCCAGAAATACCCACCCAACCAAATACTCACTACATAGGAAATTAAAAGAAGGACTTCAGCTAAATCTACAATGGCTTCTGTATCTTGGTGCTATCTGAGATATCCTGTCCTCTCCCCACATTCTTCCCAATGATTATTCCTGTTCTTGCTACTCACTTTAAATTGTATTGCAAGGTTCTTGGGAAGAGGGTAGATGTCTCTGTGTGTCTGTATTAGCTCAGCTTCATGTGTGAATTTTGTGTTCCACATGCAGGTACTGCTACAGCTAATACATACACATATAAAAGAGCTCTCTTAACAGGATAGCATTAACTTCCCCTGCAAAAGTTCAAAACAAAGATAGCAAAATATGCAGAATTAAAAGATTGTATGAATGTCTTGCATTTTTAATTTCCCCCTACTTTCTCTGTGCTTTCTCTGTGCACAAGATGTGTGTATTTATGCAAAGCTTTAATTAGTACTAGGTGGTGAGAACTGGAAAGCTTTATGAAAACACCCATTTGTAATTTTATTGGGAGACTCCTAAAGATAATGAGATAAACTTCATATTTTTTCTTCCCTTGTGCTTGGCTTTTCAATAATACTGCCAACATATATTGTACCATGTACAGCATTATCTGTAGAAACCCACCACAAAGTAAGAACATAAGAAAAATAAGATATGCTACATTTAAGAAAAAATAATTTTTCTTCTTTATGCTTTTGACAATGGTCTTGAAAAGAGTGTGCACAGCTTCTTAGTAAGGAACATGCATGACTTTTTCATCACACAGAAATCAGGCTTTGTAGCAAGATCCTTATTAACTGATATGCCTGGCATTCCACTGAATGCATTGCCAAAGCATCGCAGCCCTGCTACCTGGAGCAGGGCTACCAGTGAGATTAATTCCTCCACTCTCACACTAATAAACACCCAAGGTTAGAATCTGCTGCCTGGTAGTTTAGATCAAGATTGTAGAGTTATCCTTTCTTCTTTTCTGGATTAACAAAAAAAATCCACCAAAAAGCCAAGAAGGCATACTAAGATAAAACAAGTATTTCCAGAGGGTTGCATTTATTTTATTCTGCAACAAAGGAATTTTTTTTTCTGAGGACTTGTTTTAAGACAACTGGGAAACAACAGCTTAGGTTTATGAAATTGTTAGTGCTGTGGTGACAATGCTGAGGTAATAAGCAGGAGAAGGAACTTTAGTCTAATGATCTGGGCCACCAAGGGCTCTGTGCTCATTTTGATTTCTGTGTGTTAAACACCTCTTTCTGAAAAAGCTGTATTTAGCAAAAGTTGAGATTTTTATACTCAGAGTGCTGTCTAGACCAGGAGTGGTCACCCTTTAATTCTTGATCTGCGTTGTCTCAAGGGCCTAGAACAGTCCTCAGGCTGCCATGGGGCAGAGCGTGCTAAGGAGATTATTTGAATTCTCCATGGTGGGAAAAAGCAAACCACCATGTCCTGCTAAGACTGCCATCACCAACTTTTCCAGTGTAATCTTACCCTGCAAAATTAAGTGCTAGAACGCTGGGAGAGCTGTTGCCTACAAACCGGTCCCAAAGCTTACAAGAGATTCTGATATGCAGCTTGGAGGGTCAGGTCATATTCTTGAACAATTTGTTACTGCTTTTCTTCCCCCTAGGAGATAGATGTTTTGGATAGACATGTATAGGAATTGTTGCAGACAGTATTTTTCTCCTGCAAATCTTTCACTGCTGGATTGCCAGGAGGATGAAGCAAACCGCCCTGGCCTCATGTTGGCTCAATACACCACATTAATCCACAACTTCACACATATGGCATTCTCTCAGACCAGCTTTTGCTGATTTGAAGGAAGATGAAGGATGCCATCTTTCCCTCTTGTGCTTTTATCACTGTTGGAACAAAGAGGTTTATTCTTGTTATCTCCCTCTGGTGAGCAAAAAAAGATAAACCACAGGACTTGGAAACTCAAAGAAAAGCTGAGAAATGTAACTAAAAAGAAAAACAAAGAGCTGGCTGCTGCAAGGCACTGCAGGAAGGCAGAGCTAGTGGGGTGCCCCATGCACAGCACACCCCTCTGGGCCTAATCGATGAAGGTAATGTGAGAGGAAAGTAGCAAAAAGATGATAAGGGTGTTTGTCTCCAGTGCCCTTTGTTTTTGTTTTAGCATTTACCAGGCACCTTCTGTGGTGCTCAGATCTGTATCTAGATTTAAAGAAAAAAATCTATAGCTTTTTTTGTTGTTATTATTATGTAAAAAATAATGGGTTTGCTCATTCTATTTCAAAGAAATTTTTCCTGCACCTGAAGCTCCGTGTAGATTTTAGCCCTACTGCTTTAAGATCCAAAATACCTGGTCTTCTAACCTGCAGTGTCTTTTACTAATAGGCTGCAACACCTTTGTAATCCAAGACCAGAGTACAGCAGTGACAGCCACATGTTTCTTCAGTTCCACAGTGAGTTGTAGCACTGCTGATGTCAGCTGCTGAGAATGCTTCCAGCTGAAGTGCAGTCACGCTAACTAGGAGTACTGTACCCATGAACTAGTCTACACCTTGTAGAAACTCATATCAAAACTAACTACATGGGAGGCCACTCTCTTCCACTGGTAACAGCTTCTCTAAGAAGACTTTCATAAATGACTCTTTAAAGCTGCCTTCTCTATGTGCCTATTAGCATTTGTGTATTAATCAATGTAGAATATTTATATGCAGCTTCCAGCTGATACTAGTCTCAGAAGAGTTCTATGAGTGATGCATATTGTTTCTTTACTTGCTGTCTCCAAGTCATAAACCAAGTGTTTTTCCAGCTTTAAATAGAAAACAGTAAAGTGATAGGATTTGTATCATTTCTAAGAACATGGGACACTATTTCTTAGAATAAATTTAATTTATTAACACTTGAGTTGTTTGTAAAGGTGATGTACACCAGGAGTACTAAGGTATTACTCATGATTTTCTGGCTTAGAATTTGCTTGAAGGACAGACAAGCAAATTCAAGGTGATGGCTAAGTGTAATTTAAGCTGTAATGCAGTCTCTTAATAAAGAGTTCATGTCTACTCTGTGCAATGATGACTGCTGAAACGGATAATACTGACACATCTAGAAAACTAAAGCAATAAAAAAGATGGTATCATCACATTATTCATTATTTTTATGCCTTTTTCCAAAGGAACCAAACTAGGAAAAAGAATATGGAGATCAGCAGGGTTTCAAAATCATTTTGGCAATGATAATAACAGATTTATTTAGGATGCTTCATTCAAAAAAGCTTTGCACCCAGAGATTTTAATTAACTGCATACACCAGACAAAGGAATCACAGAAACAGCCTTTTCTGAGGAAGAGCTCGAGCGATTCTACAGATAAAGGATGAGCTGCGAAAATCAGCTTCTCCAGCTGATACACAGGACTCGAAGCTTACATCAAAGCTGCAGGATCAGTGTAGGCAACTGCTCCCCCAGGACAGTGGGATGTACCAGGGGGAGAGGCTGGGAAATCCAAGAGCTTTTTAGGTGGGACTTTGCAGGGGTGACGCAAGATGCAGTTGCCAGTTTTCAAGCAACTGCTGCTGCAGGAGCTCCCACAGCACATGCCTGCCCCAGATCTCAAGCGCAGCCTCGTGTGCCCTTACACACCCTGCTGGGCTGGACCATGTCTGTCCCTGTCCCTCTCTCTGTCCTTGGCTGCCTGTCTGGGCTCCCCCATCACCCCTCAATGCCACGCAGCACTCTCACAGCTGCCACCACAGCCTGACACCCCAGCTGCTCCCAGCACGGTTGGCACCCCACATCACCTGGGCCTCATTCCTGCAGATTTACAACTGTTACAGCAGACAGACCTTCCTGCAGTTTTTCAAATTAATTGATAATTACTGTCACTTGTGCAAGAAATGCAGATACTTTGACAAAGAGAGAGCTGTGCTGGAGTGCCTGCCTGAATTTCCCCACCACTCCTGGACTTTCTCAGGAGTCAGTGTGAGAATACAGCTTGGTGGCCCTGCATACCTTCTCCTCTCTGTCTGGAGACTGAAAACACTTCAGTTTTCAAGTGCTTCACAGAAAACTTGTGTATTGTACCTGTCTCACAGGGAGACACTTCCTGGGCTCTATAGAATGTGGATCACAAGACATGAACAAGGCCTTGGACATATGTCCTTTTCTGCTTCCAACTTCAGAGCTCCCAGCCCTCACCAACTGCAGCCACCACTGCTGCCCCTCAGAAAGGGGCTACTGCACGAAGTGGATGATTTGCTCTGGCTAGCACTGCCAGCAGTAAGCCTTGCACCGTGCTTTGTACTGCAAGAACACACATGGCAACAGCCTTTACAGCAATAAGCCTATAAGAGTGGGAAAGTGGTGGGATTATCCAACTGATTCTGAGGACTGTATTCAATTATTTTACTAACAGATATTTTATTCATAAAGTTCTATGTCATTTACTCTATGTTTTCAAAGTAGAATTTTTGTTTCAAGAATGTGTCCACAAAGTAAATCTATCAATTATGGGTTCAGGCTTAAACAGTATATTATAGTAAGGTGATTAGCTAGGTTTTTCTGCAGTTAATGACAGAATTTGTCCAAGGAACTTCTGAATCAACTTTGGTTTGATGTATTTTCAGCACAATTGCCAAATCTGATTTAAGTATACCACCTGGCTGCCTGAGGTGCTTTAGACTGACCCAGGTTGACAATAAACACTTGTCGGCCTATTGCTCTTAATCACATAAACTTTTTCCATTACCCCACCAAGTTTTTCTGCTTTACTATCAGAAAGAGTACGTAAGCACTAGGCTGAAATGGGCTCTTCTCTCCTCCAGAGCCCTCACATTAGCACAGGTAGTGCATTGTCCTGATTATCACTGAACTGTTAGTAAAACATCAGTTTTCCATACCTATATGGTACTCAATCATACAATGTATTTTGTTTCCTCCTTTTATGTGATATCAGCCTACTGTGAGGTTCATGTTAACTTCTCTTTGTCCATCAGTCTTCCAAAATTTGGTTCACGACATTTTATGTTAGTGTTGGAGTCTTGTTATATCTCAATTTGAGTGCATTTAATGTAGACTAACACCTGGGATCATGCACTGATCGTGACATCAGGTGCTACTGAACAGGGTAGCGCAGTCAGTGCTGGCTAACAAGTGAGTAGAATTATTTTCAGCAAGGTTACCAGAGGCAAGTGTGTCTTTTAGGAGGGGGCATTCCCTGCATGTATTTAGGGAAATGTGGTATCTACCATGCTTTTTGCATTACATGAGGTTTCTTTTTGTTATTGCTCATTTTAATCCTGGTATCTTTTTGTCTATGATCTTTTCCAGAAGGGAAAATTAATGGCAGGGCAATAGTTGATTTGTAGAAAATGCTGCTTTTACTTTAAGTGCAAAAGCTGAGGCAGAAAGATCTAATGCAAGAAAATGAGAGTGCTGTGTTTCAGAGGGGCTGTAAGTCCTCTTTAAGTATTTCAAATTAGACAAAGAACTAGAAGCTGTCTCACCTCTAATGTGCATAGTCCTGTTAAGACAGAATTCAATTCAATAAGGATTAACTCAAATTTAGGTTGCAATTGGCTCCTTAATGTCAGTCCAAAAGTATTTTTAATGTACTGACTTTTTTCATGCCTACCAGACAAAAATGTATACAGGAACTCCTTGTTTTTTTAAAGGCTTCAAACAAAACAAGAAAACCGCATAAACAACTTAACTACCCATCCTTAAAGTCAGGAGAACAATATTCTGCTCTTGAATGTCTATATTTTTGCTCAGGCAGCTCTTGAAAATACTTACAAAATACATGCAGTTGACAAGAACAGTGGAACAAGTTCCGCTTGAGTAAATATGTATTGAATTTAAAGTACTTTACAAGTAAAAACAAGTCATAGAGAATGAGTATCTTCAAATACACATTCTCTCAACTTGGAACAAAGTAAGCATTTGAACAGTCCAAGAAGCAACATGGCATAGTGTGAGGAAAGCTGATTTACCTTTCATCGTAAGGTACCGTACTGGTACTGTGCAGAATTGTTCTTTTCCTGGACGATGCAAGCCACCATCCCCAAATGCAGGTTCCTCCTTGTGCACAGAGATGTGCCTTTCTCACAGCCCCTTAGTTTTGCAGAGAGATCCATGTCCTATTGCTTGTTGTTAGCTTATGCAAACAAAAGAAATGAACTAGCTCCTGCACACCCCAGCAATAGCCTAGAGGGTGTAGTTTAGGTCCTTATGGTGCTGGTGGTGCTGCATTTTCTCTGGCAGCAGGGCTATTTCAACAAGCATCTCCCCTCCATGCTGCAGTTCATCATCCCATCAGGTCTGCCAATGACGGGGACCTACCTTCAATGGCATAAAGGGCATTAAAACACCTGTCAAATCAAAGAAAAAGAAACAGTTCTTCGTATGTTGTTTTTGTTTGGTTGGGTTTTAAACCAGGATGATTTGACTGTTAAGGTCATTATGCCCTTGGCCTTTCTGCATTTCACTAGTATGCAAACAGCATGAATTCCTGTGTATTCAAAGGGTGAAGTGAATATTAGTTCATTTGGTCTGCAAAAGGGAAAGTGAAGGGATGCTTTGGGCCTACAGGTACAGACTTCAACCCAGGTTAATTCCTTAATAGCATTTATTGAGATGATGCACATAAAAAACCCCCTATCTTTAATTAAGCTGCATATTATGTTTTCTTAAATATTTTATTAAATAAATAATATTTGAGGTAATAAAATAATCATTCTGGAATATAAGAATATCTCAGGCACTGAGGGAATAAAGAATATGAAACTCATTAAAATGTAATCATTGAGATATTACCTTGTTACTTGCATTTGAATATCATGCACATACTTTATCTTGTAGGTTAAAGAGTTCTCAGTGATAGTTATTGGGACTTGTTTGCTTTAAATTAGTCCCAGAAGGGTTTTCCTTGTAATCCCTTTACACAAAAGGTGGATATTAAATATTTCAATTACAATAATTCTGAAGTTTAATGTAAATTTAAGAAAATTTAAAAATACCAAATTAATTTCAGGAAAGTTTCATATCCACTAAGTTTAATACATATTTCTCCTTCATTCAAGAAGATTGAATGAAGAAACAGTAATTTTACTGTAGTTTATTTATACAGTGTTGGAACAAATTGCCAACGCTTGTACTAGGCAGTTTACCTAAGGAAGGACATAAAGACAATAACAAAGCTTTTGTTTAGAGTTCAATTTTTTTATATGTTTCAGGTACTGATTTCCAAGCTGGAATAACAATGAGGTATGTCTGGGTAAAGGATGCAGCCTCCTAACCTAGGAAAGAGGAATTAGCATAAACAGAAAGGTTAACAGGTCACAAATTCTCTAGACACTTGGACAAAATCCTACAGATGTAGGTCCATTTACAGCAGGTCAGTCCAGTACATTAAAGAAGTACTTAGGTGTCTGTGTCATTGTGGTCTCACTTTTCTCAGCAAATTTAAAAATAAATTCAATCATACTGCAAACTAATGTATTACCTAGCACGTTTTCCTGTATATTCAAGGTCAAGGCTTCCCACTGAGTTTCCTATCTAAGTATTAATAACAGAGCTGTGAACTTTCAGGTGGCTTTTTCCTTCAACTCTTACAGCTTCTAACGATGAGATTTAATGAACTATTGACCATTTTTCCATATTATACAGCTTTTTACTATGAGATTTACTGACCTTTACTTGGTGTTACCCATCTGAAGAAACTTTGGAGCTTTATGTCAGTTTCTGATGGCAGTTTTTGTCTATCAGACTGGTAAATATAAAAACTTCCCTATAAAATAAAAAGCACAGGCACTGGATTTACAGAATTCAAGAAAATCCAGGAAGTTTTTAGTCTATGGGTTAGCAAGTAGTGCAGTCAAAACAAGGCTGTAAACCCAGAATTACTGAATTGAAACCTAATGGTGCATTTTTGCTTATAAAATCATGCTTACATTTTACTTTATGACTTCAAGTAGGTATGCCCACAGTACAACCTTCAGTGTAATGCAGAAATACTGAAAATAGGCGTAAACATCTCTCTACTATCCTATAGTCTGCAGTACAGACAGATGCTGAGCAAAGCCTGATTTTCACTGCAGTATTATTTCATTTCAGGCTCACACCTCTGCACACTACATAGCTATCCTGCTTTCTTTTCTGCAGTTTAGTCCACAAACTAGAGATAAAACGTACAGAGAGCAGCAGAAAAGGTTCTTCCAATCTTCCAATGGCACCTCCAAGGACAGTTAGCTGGAATACATAAATAATTGAACTGCGGTAGCAGAGATAAACTCAGTCCTGTTTTGATTGCTGAGGCCACAGCAACAGCTTACCAGAAAAGACAATGCCAGGATCTCCTTTTGCCTCCAGATCAGGTCAGCACAATCCTAAACGTTCCCTCTTACCGGGTTGTTGTGACCCAAGTGCAGCACCCAGCACTCTGCTTTGTTGAACCTCACACAACTGACCTCAGCCCTTTGATCCAGCCTGTCCAGATCCCTCTGTAGAGCCTTCCTGCTCTCCAGCAGGTCCACACCCCCATGGACTTGGTGTCATCTGCAAACTGACTGAGGGGGCACTCGATCCCCTTGATCAGATCATTGATAAAGTACTGAGCCCTGAGGAACACCATTAGTGACTGGCTGGATGTAGCTCCATTCACCACCACTTTCTGGGCCTGAAAATCCAGCCAGTTTTTTACCCAGTGAAGAGTGCACCTGTCCAAGCCATGAACAGCCAGTTTCTCCAGGAGAATGCTGTGGGAAATGGTGTCAAAGCCTTTACTTTGATTTACAAAGTCTGTGCTGCACAGAACCATTGCCCATGCCTGTTTGTCTCCTCCTTACCACCTGTAATACCCATCTCCCTGCTCTCATTCCTCTGTGGTTTTTGTCCACTCAGCTCTTTGCAACTCACTCTGGTCTTCAGCTGATTGCAATCGAAATCTGTTTCTCATAGAGCATTGGGCATCCAAAGCTGCATATAATTGCAAAGCAGGCTTTTATCAAATGAGCCTCAGGGCTCAGGTCATCCTGCAGAAAGCTGAAAGGACAAGGTGGAGACAGCCAAAACTTCGCTCACAGTAGAGTGTTCTGTGTATGTCTCAGGCTGTGTGAACCAGCGGGGCCCAAGCTCCCTGTCCTGGGTCTTCTCAGGCTCACCTTCATGTGGGCTGACATGTTAGGGACAGGATGCTTGTGTGTGTAGTAGCCTGGACTAGACAAATAAACATCTTCAGCGAGTAGGGACAAAAGAGGGCTAATGTTCTGAAAGGTGTCCTTGTCCCCTTACAGGGCAAGGAAAGAGGTGGTGGGGTTATACTTGAGGAGATTGGTAAGGCTTGGGATAGATGATAGCAGGACTTTGTTGGACATTTAGAAAGACTTAGCTGAATAAGTATTTTGTTCTTTGGGGGAAGTAGAAGGGAAGTAATTTTGTGTATCATCCAAAGAAGCTTGTAGGTTATTTCATGATAGAAAATTCTTAAATAAATGGAATCTTGTATAGGATAAAGCAAAGCCTGATTTCAGGCTAAACAGGCTAAACATTAGCCTGTTTTAAAAGATGTATGCACAAAATCCGATTTTTATCTTTTTAGATAAACGGGTAAGTACTACATTTCATATTCATTATCTGTAGGGCCAAAGTATAAATCTCCAGTTTAGACACCAAAATGAAATGGTCAGATTTTCAGATATGTTAGTTACCCAGACATTCTCAGGCAGCACATTTCAGAACAACACCATGCCATTTAACTGTAACAGAGGAGCCAAATCATTCAAATAACTATAGTTTTTCTCAAAGCAATGTGAATGCTGCCATCTAGCTATACAGTATCAGCATATCTTTAGTCCAGTTCTGCTAGACACCAACCTTTTCAGTTTCAGTTTGGAATAAGGCCGAATAGAGACACAAAAATTCCAATTGCACTTCTGTCAATTTAAAAAGTGTACTGCAGCATTCATTATTAAAAATAAATTATAATATTATAGAATACTATTTTGACTGCAAACTGAAAGGATAAGAACAACAAGGTTAAAATTATTGCATCTGATGGTGAACAAGCCTTGTGAATGACATATTTTACAAATGCAGCATTTTATTTTTCAAGGGTTTATACATGCCTTCAGATAAATTGACTTAATAATGAAGTTAAAACCACACATGTAAACTGAAGTCTAGATCCATTTTCCAGTCCAAGATTCACTTACCAAATATCAGTGTTTCTACAAAACACTTTGTTTAACAAATATCCTTATTATTATGTTCAATCCATAAACTGTTTGGAAGTGTTTATGTAGTGTCAGCTGAACCCTCAGTATTCTCATGGTACTGTTTGAGTTTTGCCATGGCCGTATGGAGACACTTTGGGATGAATATCATTGCTCAAGATGTTGATCCACCAAGCATCCCACTGAACACCTCTTTGGGTAACCAAAGGACCAAGAGACAGAAGACACGTGCGCAGGACTCTTTCTGGTACTGAGAAGGCCGTGGGTGGTCTCAGCACCTAGACTTGGGAACTAGAAGAATTTCTTTTCACATTTCCTCCAGAGCATTATGTACAGAGTTGGGCAGAGCCAGGCTGCTGTTTGAGTTTACTCAGTGGATAACTACAATCACTCTGGTTGAGCTCCTGCCCATCAATTTGAGGAGCTTGCATTTCAAAACAAATAGAGATATACGACTCCTTCAATTCTTTTTCCTAGCTCGGGAGAACGGATGTAATTACAGGACAGATATGTCACCTAGCTAAACACACAGTGTCTAAGTGCAAGACTGTTGGGAAAGCTATCCACTTCTCACTTGAGGAAAAAAATCTGTTCCATCTAGCACACACAGAGTGGGACTCCAAATAGATTGCGAAACCTATCCAAAGACAGACATACCTTAAACATAAAAGGAGAGGAAATCTACATAAGCAGATGTCTTTTATCTAGTATTTCATATATCTGTGCCAAACAGGACATGACATATATCCCTGCACAGGACCAGTTCATAGAATTCTCTACTCTAAAGACTGGCCAATACAAGATTCATCAAAGAAAGATGCAAGAAAACACGTTGTTTTTAACAAAATAACAGCCCTCAGACCCATTCCAATTCAAGCAAAAGGAGATTGGTCTGAATTTCAGATTGTGAAGAGCTGAGACTAGAAGAAGAGACAGAACTTCCACAGGCAGGGTTGCAGATTGCCTCATCTACATCATTAGGAAAACAGATCTTCTCCCATATCATCTGTAGCAAAATCTTGATGAAATTTATTCTTACATACAGTATACCACAAGGCCCTAATTCTGCCAATATAATTTTTGGATAGCACACTGTAAAGTTTGGGCTTATGTGCTTTTGCACACACACACACACACACACACAAACACAGAGCTAATTAGAATTACAGCTTCTTATTAAAAGACAAAGAGACTACATGCAATCAAATTACTAACTTAATTTATCACAAAGGGAAAAGCCACTTGGACACTGAAAAACATGGAAAAAACAACACTTGATTTTACTGCTGCTATACATTAGTTTTCAGTTTGACATACTAGGGCTTGATGGTGGTGTGAGCCACAGAAACCAGAAGATAGAAAAGAAGTTACCTTTCATGTTCCCAGACAACATAATTTATGGTGAAGTGCTATCAACATGCAGACCTCTGTTTCTCATAAACATCAAGAGTATTAAAAAATATATTTAATTATGGATTAAGTATGAGATGCACTGCTTTCTCACTCTGCATTTTCAATCTTGCATTTTTAATGTTCTGTGTAGCCTTCCACCCACTTCAAAAAACCTGTAAAACAACAACCAAGAAACCCAGGATAAATTTCAAAATTCAGTATTATTTATTAGTTGTATAAAATTTCACTCCCGCACTTACAAAGTGCAAAGTGCCCCTCAATAGTCTCTCTTTTTTGATAGCAGCATCTTTTCCAACTTTGGTGCTGAAAGAAATATATTTCAACACCTCTGCTGCTTTCTGCAGTCCGGCAGTATGTAAAATCATTCTGGAAAACACATAGCTGCTATCTAATAAAGTACCCACTATTCCAAGTGCCTCAAAGGGGGCATGATGAAATACTCACTCCATCAGCATTTGAATTTATCCTTCCTCTGAAGGATACTGAATCTCAGTATTGTATCAACATGTGTGAATAACTTGAGTTTTGTGGTGGCCAGCTTTTGCTGTGGTCTGTCCCAGCACCTATAAACCATCCAACAGAAGAACTTTGTTACCAGTAGTCTTTACAGAGCCAGATATTTCCCTGGTATTTCCTCTTCTGACCATTTTTGTCAACTTACTTTATGTACTGCTGAATAAACAAACTAAACTCCAACTGGTCCATCCTCTGTCTCTCTAGTTCTCCCATTGCTATCGCCATTAGCAGACCCTCCCAAGAGCACTTGGATCCCTTTCCAGAAACGTTTTCCTTAGGCTTGAGGAACATGTTTGTAGTATTTCTGACAGTCGGAACTGTTAAATCTGGGGTCCCATAAAATGGTCTTGGTTTTCTGTGCTTGCTCTGTAGGTACAACACAAGAATACAGCAGACTGGGGAGACAGCATTTAGTGATTACACACATGCAAATAATTGCTCACAGCAAAGAGCAGGGAAAATCCTTGCACAAGATGGCAGCAGCCTGGCACAAGGCCAAATGCAGTGCACAGATGCTGTCTGGACCTGGATCTGTTTCTTTGAATTAGAGCCTCCTCCTTCCCAGGGCTGCACTGGTAACAGGCAGGTTATTCCACCACCCTTTGGGACTGGGCATCCCAGATGGGATCATCTCAGGAAGTAGGCGCCTTTCCAGATGTTTCATACTTGTCTGCTCTAAGTGCATTATCCCTGCTTGTAGCTCAAGGCTGTCAACACTGCACAGAGATGCTGAAGATGTGTGCTTGCACCTTAACAAAGTGCCAGTTCAGTCCGAGGTCAGTGGCTGGCATAATTTTAAAAAGGTGCAGTATTACCTTTGTCAGACAGCTGTTATCACTGTTCCCTCGCTTGGCCTCAGGACAATTTCTCTGCAAACGATTATGGAGTTTGAAGTCAGAAAAAAGGTAATAATCACAGTGAGATCATCTATTCAGCTACCACAAAAGTTATCACTATTGTTAGGAGCTGTGGAATAATTACATATTCAGTTGTACCCACACAGCAGTGATTTATTGTGCTTCCATCAGTGATTCAGGGGCTGCTGACTAAAAGCACTCTGTCTATGCAGCCTGATTCCCTTCGGATGTGTAACCAGGTTACAGTCGTACTGGCATTTGGCGTGAGTCAATGAAATTTATTTCCATATGAGTAAGTGGTTTGGGAGAATTCTCACATCATTTTTACTCACAGCCTCACTTCCCCAGGTTTGTTAGCATTTACAGGTCAGTTTGAGATCCCTCAATGATTTCACTGTTTGTGATGTTCAAATAACTTGGAGATATATATACATGCCTATATACCTTAATACAGATATATTCACAGTTATTGCCTAGCTTGTATAGAAATTTATGTTATTAAAGCATAAAAATGAGATATTTGGAGGAAATTATTTTTATTAAAGTGCAGACACAAGCAAGCAAGCCCACAGTGGTTGTTAAGATTGAAATCACTAAAGATATACCTTACCATAAGCAGAATTAGCATTTAAAAATGAGGTTGAAGACTTGCAGAAAAAACACACGGTTTAAAATTTGCAGGTTTAGGTGAGGCAAAATCAGTTTATTTTTATGGCTGTAGGAGGGAATATGTCATGGTAGCAATTCAGCCCTCAGTCTAATTCTGACTTAAAGCAAAAGTACTAGGGTTTATATAAATTCACAGCAGACACAAGCTGCCCCGTGAGTGGGGGGTGATAGAGCAGAGCAGAGTCTGGTGAAAGGAAAGGTTGTCAGGGCACATGTGCCCATGTGCTCCTATAACAGGTCAGAGCACAGCCAGGCAGCCTTGGTGCTCAGCTGTCCAGCTCATCCCTCCCTCACTTGTGATGCTGCTGTGCCCCTCATCAACTTCTGGACCTCGCAAGGTCTGCTCCCACAAAACAATGTTGGCAAAGGTACCCCCTGCATGGTGAAAAAAATTTTAAAAGTCCTTCTGTTGTCTTGCAGCCCTGCTTCTAAAGAGAGTGCCACTTTTTGTCATAAAAAATGGTTTTTTATTTCCTTGTAAGCTTTGCGGATATGCACATAAAATAATTCACTGACATCTAGTTACCCGAGTGCAACTTACCATCTGTTTAAACAAATGTTTAGGGCCCTTTCCACCAGTCCAAACCCTCATCTGTCTGCATACTGCTTCATCTACAAATATAATCCTCACTGCTGTTTGGAAAGAGGAACCCTCCCTGATTTGTGGACAGCTTGTCTCTCATCATCGCTGCTGTTCAAAAGAGGAACTCTCCCTGATTTGTGCACAACTTGTCTCTCTTTCAGGTTGCTCTCTGTTTCTTGTCAGAAGGAAAAGGACTGAAGAGTGGGCACGTGAAAAGTTTGGAACACAGAATTCCTAGACAAATGTTATGCTAGAAACCACAACATGTGACAAATTTCCAGAGATACTTTGGAGCTAAATGAAGCTAAGAGGTAAACCCATCTGCCAAGGGCAGTGCTGGACAGGGCTGCCACTACCTAAAGTCAATATTTACTATGAATTTCTTATGGTCTGTGGTCCTGAGTGTGTTAAAGGTTGGTTCATGGTCAGTATACACATACAGTACCTATGAATGCAAGTTAGGGAGCCTTAAAAGGGCGGGAGCCCAGCAAATTCTGGAAGAGCTAGCACGGGTAAAGAGTCACGCACTATGGAATGCACCGTTGCTAGATTTAACCCAGCTAGAAATTTTCCACGTGGAAGTCAAGCTGCAGAAGATTTTTAGCGTTGATTATCAAAGTTGTGAATCAGTAATATACTTCCAGATTACAATCAGAAATTTGAGCAGCTGTTTCACTGAGAAGTTGGAAGTTTGACTGAGAACATGAGTGTTGATGTTCTACGGCACATGCTGGATGTTTAGTGAGATAATTTTTCTTTGGTTTTTTCACAGCACCAGTGCACAAATGCAGCTCTTCCCTCCCACAGCCCAGCACTCAGAGCAGTAACTTGCCCGGGCTGGCAAATAAGTCTCACCTGGAGACAGCCACCTTTGGAAATAGAATCCTGAACAGTGCAGCCTGCCATTCACACACAACTAAAGTAACAGTCAAAATGAAATGTGAAAACATGACATGAAAGGGGAGATTTCGGAATGATGGCTTTTAGCCCTTGTTTTTCCGATTTTGGGTATTCATGCCAACTCCATGACTAGAATTTGGGTATATGTGCTTTTGTACACACATGTACACACATATACAGCTAATTAGAGTTACGGCTTCTTATTAAAATATGAAGACATATATGGATTTAAATTACTAACTCAATTCCTTACAAATGGAAAAACCACTCGGCTAGTGAAAAACAACAGAAAAAAACCAACTTGATATCACTGGGGCTATACATTATTTTTCAGTTTGACACATTGGTCCTAGATGGTGGTGTGAGCCACAGAAACCAGAAGACCAAAAAGAAGTGATCTTCCATGTTCCAAACGAAATTAATTTATGGTGAAGTGAAATAAACATGCAGACCTCTGTTTCTCCCAAACATCAAAAGCATAAAAAAAAAAAGAAAAAAAAAGAAAAAAAATTAATTATGGATACGTATGAGACGCGCTGTTTTCTCACTCTGCATTTTCAATTTTGCATTTTTAGTCTTCTGTGTAGCCTTCCAACCCTCCCCCTCCCCCCAAAAAAACCCCAAAACAAAAAAAAAACAACAACCCAAAACAAACAAAAAAAACCTCATAAAAACAAAGAAAGAAGCAAGCAACCCTCCAAAGTGAAAACAAAGAAACGAAAACCCTCAAAACCAGAAAAATAACACCCAAACCCAGGATAAATGGTTCAGCGTTATTTATTAACAGCATGAACCTCCGCCCCCGGGCTCAGCAGCCCCGCGCCGGGTGACGCCAGAGCCGCGACCCTCCGGCCCCGCCCGCTGCCGCCTGACCCGGGCGGGGCGGCGCAGGCGNGCCGAGGCCGGGCGGCGGCCGTGGGGCCCTGCGGAGCGGCCGCGCTGCCGCCGGAGAGCCGGGAGCCCCTGCGGGCAGGTGCGGGGAGGGAGCGGTGGGGAGGGCCGTGGGCAGGGCAGGTTGAAGTAACCCTGATGGTAAATAACGTATTGAGTGTCTTGAGAGGTTATTTGTCAGAATACGTCGGAGAACTGCTCCTTTTATTTTGTCTTGTTGTTTTGTTTTTAAAGGATTCGTGTCAGACAGTTTTGAGTTTCTTGAATCTGGAAGAACATTGGTAGTGATCAGAAACCGGCAGGCACACAGCTAATGAAATAGTATTAAGTAGCAGTCTTACATAACACTGAATTTTCCATGATGATCTTGGAATCTTTTGGAATGGTAGTACAATGTCTTTGTACTTGGGTGCTGCGAAAAACGTCAGTGCTGGGCGGCGCAGCTGCGAGACGGAGGGCATTATCTGCCCTGCTGGTTTTCCACTTTTTCTTCTAGAGAAGTGACAAGTAGGCACCCGGGGCCTAAAAGCTCTGTGGTGAGAGCATGTTATGGAGGTGCAGACCAAGGAGTCAGGAAAGAAGTTCTTTTATTTGGACAGAAATCATCTTAAACAGCAGTAGAGGAGGAAAATAGACGTGCTGGCTGGGTGCTGGGATAGCAGCCCGAGAAGAAGCTGTAGATTGAAATGTCAGATGATGGGTGTTTACTGAAGTATCTGGTAATTTTGAGAGTGAGAATTACTCTTATATCACGAATTCTCTCTGTTGTCTAGTCTGTGGTACTTTCTAGCCTTACAATCTTTTTTTCTTTGCTTAAAAGATAGTAGGCCACCACTTCATGAAAAATTTAAAGGCTTCTTTAAACAAATTTAAACAAGTTAATTTAAATAAGCTAAAAGCATAAAAAGGTAAATTTATCAGCTAGTACCTGGCTTCTGTTAGTTTACATTCTAGATAACATTTAATTCTTTAAATTCTTGAAAGTTACTAATACTTTCTTAATGGCTTTTTTCATACAGAAATAAGGCTTAAACAGTTGTGTCTGCATGGTACCTCTTAATTGGTGGCTGAGAGAAAAACAGTTGACAAATAAGAAGAACTCTTGGGTTAAGAGTGTTTTAGTTTTGGGGGTTTTTTTAAATTTGTTTTGCATTTTCCTCCCCTACTCTCCTTCAAAAATAGTGAGTTGGAAAGTGTATCCTACCTCTGTGAGTCAGGATGTTTAATCTTCTTAATAAGCCTTAGGCTTCATATTTACAGTCTAGCAGTGAGATCCACCATTGACCTGTATTTTTGTTAATATACATTGCTTTTTAATGAAGTGGGCTTTGCTGTTTCAGAGGAAGGATGCGTGAAAGGTTAGCTTGCCATTTCAAATTAAAGTCGAGTTTCATTGTTGCACTGTAGCCTCCCTTGGTCAAGTCACTTAAAACCACAGAGTATATCTGGACTGATAAAAGAAAACCGGCTCAAGTGCTGGATTGATCTGTGATTATCTACAATGCCCTTTAGCAGCTCTTTTCTTATCTCAGTTTTGGACTGGCTTTCTCTGAGACAAGTTCCACTAAATCTTAATTAGCACTGAGTGGTACAGATCTGGGCTGATCTGAACTGGCCATAGAACCAAAGGTTGGCTTGCAATGCTCTTAATATTCAGTATTACACATTTTCCCATTTGTTACAGCTTTAAAACAGAGGAAGTAAGATAGAGCATTGTACAAAAGTGGATTACAGATAAATATTAAAACATGCAGGACACTTAAATACTATATTAAAATCATACACTGAAAATAATAATGAACGAGGATATTCCTTGGATATGATCAGATTGCTGTTTAAATGTTCTGTTTCAGAGAATATTTATTCTGGTGTGAGGGAACAAATAGATAAGCTTATTTAATGCCATCCATTCTTTTGTGTTAGTTTTAATGAATTATTAAGAATGAATGATACGCAGTTCTTTGGGCTGACTTTTAGTTATCATGTGCTTAGCTTGAAATCTACCATGAAGTCCTTCCTCCATTTCCAAGTGCTCTGCCAACCAAATGCAAAATTTGGAGGTAATGATACTGCACATACACTGCAAACTTGGGATGTTTCAGACAATCAGAGTTGCTGAGCCAGCTTTTGTAGCTCCGCTGTGCACCAGTGCTGTGTGGACACTGATGGTGCTGACATTTCCATTCTCTGACAGACCTTTTCTAGTGTCAATCAAGACTGAGGTTTAGCAAGAACAGTGCTGCTGTCATATGACAAGTATACAGTGAATAGTAAATTAATTAAATATTAAGTTGAAATGTTGTTAGGATTTTACTTGATGTCTCTTCTTGTTATATGCTAACAATCACTAGCAAAGGAATTATTGAAATCTATAAAGTATCTTTGCATTAGCCTCACCCAGAAAAAAACCCAAATCAATAAACATGGGACAAACGGGACTATTGTACTGTAGTTGTGTTCACACAAATAATCATTTACTTAAAGCCTTAAGAAGGGACTTTATGTGGGATTGGGGATACAGGCACTGAAAATCTCAAACCAGTAAATTTTGCTCATAAAGAAGAAAACAGTGATGATAGATTAAACTTGTCTGTCCTTCTCAGTCTTCTAAACATTTTCTGTGTTTTAAGAACCTACAGTTCTGAAATCAGAGGTCTTTACTGTTTAATTGGTTTTCACCTTCATATCCTTCTTAAAAGGAAAAGTGGATTTTTCAGTAGTAAATACAAGTGTTGACATACAGTAATGTGGTTTGGCAGTCATCAGGTTTTTTTCCTGTAAGGATCCAGCTATATTCACAACCTTGTAAGGAGTTCTTTCCAATTGCATTTACTGTAATTGTTTGCTGTTGTGCTGGTCAGGAGCATACTTTTAACTTCTAAAGGTGATGTCCTTGGTGATTAGTAAATATACACTTAAGCCAGTGTTGTTCTTTAGCTTAAAGATGCTGAGCCTCTTGGCAACAAGTGACTGCAATCAATCAGAAAAATCTCCTCCAGCCTAAAATTTGTTTATCTGCTACATGATAGGCAGTGAGCCTGGTGGCTTGAGTTGCTGCTGACCCACTCCACTGGGCTGCCTTGTCAAGCCATCCCTGTCATATTCCGAGCTGCGTGTCTGTTATTGGACTGAAACCACACATCTTGACTTTTACATGAAATTGGATTCTGTAGCATCTTAAAAACAGATGCCTTCCAGATTACATGGCACTTCTGTTGTGTGACTGCAGATGCATCAGTCACATAAATGCTGTCTGCGTTTTGATTATAAAGAGCATGGGAGTAGAGCACAGCATTCCAACTTTGCCTCTTTAAAATCTTTTCATGACCTGCACTTCGTAAGTTTCTCTGTTTTTGTTGGAAGAGGAAGGACATTTTCCAGATGATTTTTTTAGTTTGTTGATAGTTAGACTAAAACAAGAAGAGACATTAAGTAAACTTAAATGTAGGTACTATTTCAGGATTTTATTACAAGTTTGGATTTGATTCTTTTTTCTTTCCTAATAATTATTTTTTTCTTTACTGATTTACTTTCTTCTTTTCATCCATTATATTTGTAGAGACTAATCCAATCTCTTAGCCTTTGTTGTACTGCCTTGGTAAGCCAAACCTACACCTTTCTAGGGAAGAATGATTGATTCATCAGGAAAAAATCAGTAACCTGCCCACCTCTTCCTGTTCTGGCACAGCTTCCATGAGTGTGGCTCAGCATGTGAATTCTCACCAAAGCCCTGTACAGGGGTGTTAACGCTTTGGCCCATGTAATGGAAGTATTTTTATTTTTGCACTTTGGATTTTACTTACCCCATGGTTTCTGTAGCTTAATATCATTGTGATTGACAGATATCTCCTTTCTTTCATCTGCCTTACAGCAGAGAATCATGGTTTTGCTTGAAAATATCTGCTCTTTAATTTTAATATAGTATCCCATTTTTGTTGTCTATGATCATTATTCTCTTCTAGTATAATTGCCTGATTTTCCTGAATTAACAATGCCTCTCAAGGCTGCCAGCAAAAAAAAACCAAAAAAACCCCAAAAAAACAACAACAACAACAAAACCAAACCCAAATTCATTGGAATTAATGATTTGTATTTCCTGTGTTTGGCCAAGACTGACAATCTGCATACGGCTAAAACAATGGGTTTACACATTTTAGAATTCAAACAAACCTACTGGATTCTTTTCTGCTCTTCAGATGAAATACATGAGGCAGTTTGAGGAATACATTCCAAAACAGACCTAGAACCTGCAATCTTTTGTACATACTGGTACTTCCAGTTTTTGTCACTGGGGAGCAAGGAGTGTAAAACACCAATTTCCTTTTCTCTCTCTATAAACACTGTAAAGGAAATAAGTAATTCCATGTTTTTATTTTGTAAAGCACAGCTTTAACTGTTCAAAGTGTTTCACCGTTCTGTGTGTTAATGTTAGTTGATCAAGATCTCAAAATCTGTTGAGTGTTTTCGCTTAAATTATTCAAATGGAAATGCACTGTTTGTAAGTTCAGCCTTTATTTAAATAGACAAAATGGTAACTGAATTTTTTAATACCTTAGAGATGTTTTTGGAAAAGTTAGATTTTTTTTTTTGTTTATTCCTCTTGTTTGCTACTGATCTTGAAGATGAAAAATTTAGTATCAGGCATGTCTATGTTCTTCTGATGTTTGACTTCTAAGAAATAAATATCTGTGATGTAACTAGATTTGATGGTTATAGATTCCTTGCTGTCTTGGAGTCATGTCAACTGAATCTGAATGTTATTAGCAGATAACCACAACATATCAGACACTGTTCCAAGCAACTAGATAGATTTCTGCTAATACATGCAGTAGGGTCATCATTAAGAAGACATTTTATTCTAAGGTAAACACTGTTTGGCTTTCTCTCTGTATATTCTTATTGATTTGTATTCCAATTTGCAGTAATGGAACAACTGCAGGATCCGGTTATGCAAGAAGATGCAAATATTAAAGCCATTAATGAAGAGTACAGGAAAGCCTTTATTTTTATCAATAAAGGACTGAATACAGATGAACTGGGTCAGAAGGAAGAGGCAAGAAGTTACTATAAGCAAGGGCTTGACCACTTGCTCCGAGGAGTTAGCATTCCATCAGAGGGTCCTGCCTGTGTCGGGTCCCAGTGGGAGTCTGCCAGGCAAATGCAACAGAAGATGAGGGAGACCCTGCAAAATGTTCGTGCTCGACTCAGCAGCCTAGAGCAAAACACCCCACCAGTACAAGCAGGTTCTGCTACGATGGATACCCCTCCTGGGGTGCCCAAGTTATACCCCTCCATTCCTTCCAAAGAAAAGCCAGAAAGACCCCCTGCCCCTAATTCTCTGTTTGTACCAAGTCAGCCACCTGCAGCAGATGGAAGTGCTGCAGCTGTGAGTCAGGGGCCAATTCCAGCCATGAGTCCGTCATCTGCAAAACCTCTTTGTCTGCCAAACGAAGCACCTCCTGCCTATACGCCTCAGGCTATCAATGGCCACTTTACTGTGTCTTACGGCTCAGACTCTGGGGAGTTTTCTTCTGTGGGTGAGGACTACTACAACAACAAATGTACTCAGCCACCTCCCCTGGAAAACCTGGGAGTGGATGCAGATGAGCTGATCTTGATTCCCCAAGGAGTACAGATATTTTTTGTGACTCCTGATGGGCAGGTTAGTGCTCCTTCATATCCTGGATATCTGCGCATCGTGAAGTTCTTGGATACAGATAGTGAAGCTGCTCAGAATCGTCCACCGGCATTTCTGCAGGTAACAGGAAAATAATTTTCTCCTTTAATTAAAATTTCAAGAACTGTAATAAAACTCTAATAGGCAATCTTGTTAGGTTCTCGCTCTTCTGAGCCTAAATATCTGTGTGATAACAATATGAAGGATGTTACAGGTGTTGCAGAAATGGTTTTCTTCAAGTACACAATTTTACGACTTTCTGTGAAAAGCACCTCTGTGTCTTCCCAAGGGTTTCAAGTGCTGACTGTTCTGGTGAATCCCAGTATGTAAAGGAGTTGACTTAACATGTCATAAAATTGACTTCTTTCCTCACATAGAGAAGACCTGTTGATTCACCTGCTATAACAAATCAGTATAAAATGGGGTTGGGTGCTACCTTCTTCATAGTGATAAGGTATTGCAGTTATGACAATTGATAATTTGAAATTTTAGGGTCCATGACTAATCCAGACTCAGAACTACAAGTAAAAAAGATGCATTATCTGTACTTTTTCAGTCCTTATTTTCTTCATGTGGGCATGTTCTGTAATGAACATGGTGTTTCTGGTTTGGATTCTGACTTGGGATCTCAGTGTCACTGCTAAGATTGGCTGGTTTGGGGTCTGCTCGTTCCTGGTTTGGGGTCTGCTGGTTCAGCTCCACTCGTATTAGCAGTCTTCAACAGTAGGCCAGTGACAGCCATGCATTTCTATTTGTCCTGTCGTAGAAACCTGTCCTGAGATCTCCAGGGTCGTACAGGCACTGTGAATCCTGACTTGTTTGGCAGTTCTTTTCATCTGGGCCTCAAGATGAGACCTGAGTTGAGAGGGTACCAGCCTGAATTATAGTCCTGTAAAAATTAGTATTTTCTCTATATTAGACTGTCAAAACTAATCAAGACTAATAGTTCCAGAAACATGTGGGTTGTGGTTTTTGGGGATTGTTTTTCTTTTTTATTTTGTTCAAGATGGTATAAGGCTTTTTATTTTTCATCATAGAATCATAAAATGGTTTGGGTTTTATAAATGGAATGGACCATAAAGATAATTTCATTCCAACCCCGCTGCCATCAGCAGGGAACCGTTCACTTGAAGGTTCCACTAGAAGCTTCATGGAAAATCAAGTTTATGGTGCTTATCAGTATGTTCTGCCTATCTTTCTTTTTAAAAGCACCCTTTGATTCCTTTATGTACTTGTCTTTCCTAGGTTTGTGACTGGCTGTATCCTCTAATGTGTAACCAGTCTCCTGTTCTGTGCTGCAATACTGGGGTCTACATGTTCCCCGACACAATGTCCCAGATACCAGGCTCCTACATGGGAGTAGTGCTGTCTTCAGAACTTCCAGCAGCTGACAGAGAGTTGTTTGAGGATCTCTTGAAAGAGATGTCTGACCTACGAATCCAGGTAAATTTCTGGCCTGTCTGTTTTAAGCCAATAAGGAAAGGTGTAAATCATCAACATATTCTCACATTTACATTTAGTTGTGTAAAATGGCAGATTTTTGTCTTGGTTAGTAAGCTCATCAGTGAGAAATAGATAAAGTAGCCAAGATTAAGCAGCTTTGTAATGAAACTGGAGGTCCTATGAGATGAGATGACAGAAATTTTAAAATACTAAATTGTAAGCACAGAGTGGAATTTGAGACCATTTTTTATATTTTCTCTATTTTTCGAAAGAGAACAGAACCCAAAGTGAAATTATGTGTTCAGGAGAAAGCATGCTTTTCCTTGTGTGTGCATGCAGACAACTCTGTGTGTAGTTTTGATGATACTATTCTTGGAATATCGTGTCCAAACATGTTTAGAGTTCAAAAATGTTAAGCCACCTCAGGGAAGATCTGAGAAAATAGTATGTACCTCAAAAATCTGCCTTCCAATGATATCTCAAAATAGATAAATCTGCAGTAAGTTGTTGACAGGTAGAGAAAACAGCAAATAACCCCCCATAGTCTAACAAATGTGCAATAAAATTCAGTGACTTGAAGCAAAGTGGGCAATATTACTGTAAGAGCACTGGAGCATCGCTTCAGGAAGAGTGGTAATCAATAGCTGCTTAAAAGATCATAGCATGATAACATCTTTTCATGAAAGAATTTTGTTGAATTGCCAAAATGTGAAAGCAGTGATGATGAAGGACTGGTTTGGAGCATCCCACAAGGGCAGAGTTCTGTTATGATATAAATCCCGGTGAGTTCAGCAGGGAATTTCACTAGTACAGGAGGTCACTAATTTTTGCTTAAAATGGGAAAGTACTACAGAATTATGTGATATTGACTCCCTGGATAAAATTCTGTCATTTTTCCTATGTAGAAGTATTCAAATTTGGTATCTCATTGGTTCCTTAGTTTCCTAAAATGCGTGGTTTTGTTGCTGTTCCCTGATACAATGTCGCAGGTGCCAGGATCCCATGAGAGAGTAGGGTTATCTTCAGAGCTCCCAGCAACTGAGAGAGCACATTTTGGAGATAAATTTAAACAGAGGTCTGGCCACAAAGTCCAGGTAAATGCCAGGACGTTCCAAAATTCTGTAGTAAAAAAATGCACAGAAATGCATGTTAGAACTGCTGATTTGATTGATGGCAGCTGTGTATGCTGTGTCCTGTAGTTAGTTTTTTTGTTGGGTGGCTTTTTTGTTTTTTGTTTTGTTGTTGTTGTTTGGTTTCTTGTCGAACGCCAATACAGTTACTGCAGTCTGGCACGTTTTTCAAATCAGCATATTTCTGAAGTTTGAAAAACTGTGATATTGTGCAAGTATTCCAAAGCCTAGTCTGATGGCCATTTAATGTGTCTGTTTTACATAGTACTCATGAGGATCTATTTGACAACTATATTTAATATAATTATAGTACTGAGTCACCTGTCTTATTAGAGAATCCGTTTTTTCTCCTTAATGTAGATCTTAGAAGTCTTGTTGACTGGTTTTCTATATAGTGACCCAACTTGCGGTGTAACTAGGTTGGAACCCAACCTGGAGCATAGTTCGGGTCTTTTAGTAGGTTTTTTTTGTTTGTTTTTTACCCGTAATTGTTTATTGACGTAATTTCTCCTGCCCAGCCGCAGAGCGTTTTGGTCACATGCTGAAGACATTTCTTGACACAGATTTCACATTGCTGTCACCCAGTAATTGATGATGTAGTACATGTCAGTGATACATTGTTAACCTTCTGGGTAGCAACCTCCTAAGGTTTAATCTACTCTTTTCTGTTATTGTTGGTTTTATTACAACATTCAGCTATATGCAATACCCTGCTTTTCTCCAGTAAATATTTCAGGGGAATTTAAGAATTCCATGCAATAGCAAATACTATTCTATATTGTGTATTCTGTTCTGCTTATGGGGTTAATCTATAAATGCTTTCATTTAGACTCTTCTAGACTAAACAAAAACGTTTTTTCTTTCTATCATTAACTAGCAGTGTTTTCAGTCTTTGAAATGTTTGGGGATTTTGTTTACTTTTACACTGGAGAAGTTCTCTTAAGAAAAACTTAAATCTGTTACAATTTTTTTAGCTTTCTGTAATTAAAGTTTAATTATACATTGTCTGTGACCTGCATAAAGTGATGTTACGCTTTTTGGAAGCGCTAAGCAGCCTGTGGTGGTGGTGGCTGCTGTATTTGAATGATTAACATCTACTCCCGGAACTGTAGTTTGACATGAAGTCACACAGAACTTGTCCACCCAGCTTTAAATAGGGGTCAGTATCGTGCACAGTTTGATGTTTTCCTTGGCTGTGCCAGTCTGAAAAAGCAGCAACAGCACACAGCATGAATAATCTCCTTTATTTTTGAATTTGGCAGGAAAGGACGAGGAACAAAATAACCAGAACAGCTGCATTCCTTTAGTGCAGCTGGATTCTCTAACCAAAGACTGCAGTTCCCGTGCTGAATAACAACAGAGTTGGCTTCTGTCTGAGAAGATAAAAATGAGAGATGGACAAGTCTCTAATCTGTTTTGCTAGTGAACTTGTAGTGTAAATTTTCCCTGCTTAGCTATTTGGCCATATGGCTGCATTGGCAAGCAAATCCTTTCATTGTAGCTGGCTGAAAAAAGTGTACAAAAAAGCTGAACTGTCTGATAAGCTTTTTTGGATGTGTAGGATTTCTATGGAAAAGTAATTGAGTGTTAGATTTGGGTTTCTGTACACTTACCTAAGGCATGTCCAACTTTAGTATTATTTGATAACGGACATATATGACCTAAACCAGAAATCTTGATGATATGATGCAAAGTAGATGCTCAGATGTTTGCTTTCACTTGTCAGCCTTCAGAAGCCTCTAGTGATGCAATTCAGTTGCCTCAGACTGTACATATCCACCCACAGCCTGAAGGAGCAGAAGATCAGGAGTTACCAGAATGGAGTGAGAAAGTTGCCCACGGAATCTTGTCAGGTACAGTTGTAATAAGGGGACTGTGTTGAACAGAAACCAATGTGAGTGACATTTAAACAGTATTTTCACCCAAATGCATGTGTGCTGATAGAAGCTGAGTGGTCAAAAGTAGTTGTTCACTAGTTCCAATGCTGATAATCTAAAAGATGCCTTGATGAACTTTATAAAAACCATGCAGAATATAAATCCATTGCCAACAGTTTGTTCATTGCAAATGAGTTTGGTTCCTCATTTGACTCTTATCACCTGCTGTGGCTCAAACCACTGTGACAGAACAATTTTACCCCTGTATGAACACATATTACAGCAGGCATCTGTTGTGATTTCTGCAGATAAATGTGAGTTTTTTCCTCTGAGAACTTTTAGAATATACTAATGACCACCAGCTGATTGTAATAAATACGAACCTCCAAGGAGGGCTAGAGGGTTGGGTTGCATGTTTTCATGACTGTTTATAGCATTGACATATGCAGTGCTATCACTTCTGATTCAGCTGGTGCTTGCATATCTATTAAAAAACTGAGTATCTGTATCAGGCTGACATTTGGATGTGGGCTGGCTGTATTAAACTTAAATAAAATTAATTTAAAAAGTGGTGGTGTAGGTGCAGAAATTACTGCAGGACTTCTATGCTGGCCCATTCAGGGGAGAATATAATTGCAGACTGTCATCAGGAATGTTTCTAAACCTTCCTGTGTTGCAGAGGCAAAGGAGGGATAGCTGAAGGAATCAGTCTGTAAAATTGTACATACTAAAAAAACCCAATTTTTGCCTTGAAGGTGCATCTTGGTTTAGCTGGGGTCTAGTGAAAGGAGCAGAATACACTGGTAAAGCTATTCACAAAGGAGCTTCTAAACTGCGAGAGCACATTCAACCAGAAGAAAAGCCTGTGGAAGTCAACCCAACTGTAGCAAAGGGACTTCATGTAGCAAAACAGGCTACTGGAGGAGCTGTGAAAGTCAGCCAATTCTTAGGTAAAAATTTCCATCTCATAGAATATAATGTTTTTACCTTAAATAATGAAAACTTTGTAAAATGCGAGCTGGTTTCTCTAGCCAGTAAACTAGAGGAGGTACTGACCTGATAAAATCCAGAGATCAGTAGTGTGCCTAGTTACCTCCTGCAAGAGACATGCTTTAGGACTAGTACATATTACTTGGCCTTGAGACATCCTTTTCTTTCCTGAAAGAATAGTCTGTAGAGTCTTAAGTTTGACATGCTTTTGAAAGTTTTAGACAGTTAATTCAAAATGGTGTCTCTTTTTTTTTTAAAGTTGATAACCATGTATTTTAAAAGCTCTACTCTCACTGGTTACTAACATACAGTACCGCTAGAGAATGTGTGTGTGCATATTTTTAAACATGCACACCTGAAACAAGTCTATTGGACTATGTATAAATATCAAGATAGAAACGGCCTGGTGTTCAGAGGTGCCTGGCAACCCTAACAGCTCTCAGTAACTTCATTTTGTTATTTATTTGCATATAATGTTAATATTTACTGTCTGGTGACTCATCCAAGTTTAAAAGTAAATTGTGCTGATGTTACAAAACTCCTGAAGATCTGGAATGCTTGTAAGAAAGACTTCTCTGGAGTACAAGTCACGAAAGCAGCAGCTTGTTCCATGTCTGCAAGTTGGAGAAATCAAAGCAATGGAAACAGTTTCTTGAAATTTGAGTGTGAGATATGTATGTATTTCTTTTAAGGCACTTCTTAGCCACAAGGCCAACCTTACTTGTTTCTTAGGATTTGGAGCTGTGTAGAACCTGAAAAAGAAGGTTGCTCTGTATCAGTTGGGCACTTAGGTGTGGTTTAAAGTCTGTCTTACAAATAAGCATATTTAAATGGAAGCACCACTTAAGACTTCTGTGAAGCTTCCTTTTAATTATGAGTAAAGATTTTTAAAGAAGGATGTTCTATGTTCTTACTAAATAATTTGCATATCTTGTTTTATGGTAGTTGAAGGGGTGTGTTCTATAGCGAGCTGTGTCGGAAAGGAGCTGGCTCCACACGTGAAGAAGTATGGCAGCAAATTAGTTCCAGAATCCCTTAAGAAAGATAAAGATGGCAAATCTGCTTTTGATGGTGCTCTGGTTGTAGCAGCAAGTGGAGTTCAAGGTAGTAAAAATTCCTTGCACTTTTTTTAATTGCATATTTTTAATGGTATGGACTCAAATAAGCTGATTGTTTCTACAGGGTTTTCAACAGTGTGGCAAGGTTTAGAAAGTGCAGCGAAGTGCATTGCTAAAAGTGTTTCAACTGAGACAGTAAAAACGGTCAAATACAAGTAAGTTATGTTTTTATTGTTTTCATCTACAGCACACTGTTATTGTGTCTGAATGCTGGCAGAAAAAAAGCTTATGGAAGTGCAGGGAAGCTAATTGAAATACCTGCTTTGCTGTAATTAGGTAGCACGTGATAAGGTGGTAACTGCACAGTAATGAGCATCACCTGTACAAAAAAATCTGAAACAAGGAAATGACTGTAGGAAGTTTTTTTTTAGATCTTTGTAGAAGTATTACATCTTCAGGCTGTGTTACAAATAACATTCAGATTTCTATCTTTGCTCTATGGTATAATGTCATTATGAAAAAAAATTACTGGTTTAAACCTCTCAGCTCTAATCCTGAATTTATGCAAACTTAGCTAACTTTACGAAAAATGAAAGCACCTCAACTATCAGCAGGTTTGGCTAAAGTGAGGAGGCACAGATAAAGAAAATTTTGTAAGGAAATCTTAGAAATATACAGCAATAATACAACAGACTCGATTTGCAAAATACAGATGTTCTTAGAAAAAGATAGTGAGGAAAGAGGACAATAACATTTGAGATTAAGATAATGTCACTAAGATGATGGAAAGATGAAAGCTGTATGCATGTACTGGAAGATGCTGTGGAGAATAAAGGAATGTATTGAAATAACTGTGAAACATGAAATGCACCCCTCACAAAAAGGGCAGTAGATTTAATAGAAAGTGAAGAGTAAGCAAAAGCAAGCAGTTTAAATGGAATTGGTGATAAGTGTAGCAAAAGAGATATTAAAAGGATTGCTGAAAGTGCATACAGGCTATAAGCCGATGGTAACAAGATAAACATCAGCACACAGTATTAAGCAGATTGGCATTCAGGGTTGTGTTGTGATGCATTTCAAATAGGAGGCCAAATAGCGAAGTTCTAGTCAGTTGTGGTTTATTGCTGATGTTTGTTTGCAGTAGGAATGTCAGGAGGAATTGTACTGGTACTCATTTCACATAAATTCACATTAATGTTTTTGTTTTAGATACAAATATAGGAAATATGGAGATCAGCAGACAACAGACACTAAGAGTGAAAAACAATAAGTAACTACCTGTTGCAGCTAACTGCAATATGATTGAAAATATTTGATATGTAATCTTTAAAATCTATACTTATATTAAAATTCCACATAATCTCCCTTTTGTAAGCTGTTTTTTATTCCAGTGACAAAGATTTCTGCCACTCAAAATACCAGTGAATGAGCTAAATTCCACTTAATGGAAACAAAGCTAAAGAAATACCATCAGTGTCTCTAAATAAAAAAAAAAAAAAGGCTGCAGTACATATATGGATGGAATTTTAAAGAGATGCTCATCATATGCATGTTGATTGGCAGAAATATTACTTCTGAGGCTACATTTTCCCCCAGTTCCAAAGTCCCATGCTACTACCTTTTTAAAAAACTATTTAAATAAATGCAGTGTACATATCTGCACAGTATACAAAAAAAAAAAAAAAAGAGTTAAAAATTATGCAACTGAGACAGGCAAACTAAAAAATTAGTTATCAGACATTAAGAAGTTGTTAGTGTTACTGTACTGGATAAGCTACAGTTTTACTTTAAATAAGGTTACTTATTTTACTGATACTATACTGGCTTATGATGTTCCTGAGGTGAAAATAATCAAATTGACAAACTAATCGAACTGACAAATACTTCTGCTATGAGGTTAATTCTGTGACCTACAATTCTGATGTTGATGATTCAAGGCTGTTGCTCTATCAGAGAATTAAAAGCGAAACACGAATTCTTTTTATTTGGTTTCATTGTTATTACAGCCATATGCTCTGGCTGCTGTACTGATATATTATAGATTTTTGAATTCTTTGATATTCTTTGCTTCTCTCTAGCTGTATCTTAAGGTTCTCAAAGAATCTCTGGTCATGACAAGCACAGGGAAAAAGTAACTCTGCTGACTGCTGGGATTCTGATGCTGCCAGGAATACTTCCCTTTGGCCTGCTTTGTCTGACTACAGTGCTCTCTGGGGAAATGTCTGGCTACCCAGAACAGTTAGAGTTACTGCTCTCACTGTACTCTTGTCCTCCTTCAGTGTGCTCTCTGTGCACAATTGAGTCATTAGTATGAGACTGCCAACTTGCCCACTAAAGCATAAAGAAGCTGGACTCACAGCCCATGGGAGAGACCAAAGGTTTTTATCTCTTCATGATTTTCATCGCATCAAGATGGTTTTGTTGAGCCTTTTGAGGTTTTGTACGATGTGGGACTCCAGGTGGGGGTCTCACAAAGGAAGAGCAGAGGGGCAGAATCCCCTCCTCGCCCTGCTGGCCAGGCTGCTTTGGATGCAGCCCAGGATACAGCTGGCTTTCTATATAGGGGGTGTAGGAATTTTACCTAAGAACTTAGGTGAAAAAGAATTTAAAGTTATTGCACAAAACTCCTCTCCCCTCCCTTCTTACTGTTCTATAGATAAGTTTTCTACTCTGCAAAATTTGAGGGAAAAAAGGGAGAAAGCCTGGAAGGGTTCTTGACGAAAAAGAGTAGAAGAATATTGGTATTTTCAAAGAGCAGTTGATCTGATAGAGGAGCAGCCTTCACTCAAATGGCTTCATAAATTCTAATTTTATTCTTTAGACATTCGGGCACTGCACTTATTATTTGTTCTTGGTAATGCCTAAATTTTTGCTTTCCAAAGAATTCCAATGAAGATTAAAATACTAAGTATACAAATCTACAAATCTGCTCTCTTTCCTTAGGTATGGAGAGGATGCTGGCCATGCTACAGACAACGCTATGAATTCTGTGATCAATGTTGGTGTGACAGCATTTAACATTGAACATATTGGTATCAAATCCGTTGTAAAGAGAACTGCAAAGGAAACCGGCCATGCTGTATTAGATGAATATAAAGTATTGGATAATGAGAAGAAGGGTAAAAAATGAAAGCAATTAAATATTTCTCAAAGCCTTACATTAGAGATGAAACTTCCTATTTAGAAGTAACTACATTGCTCATCTGAGTTTGAACATAAGTCACACTGTACTTTTCAAGCAACTGTTACTTAATTTGACAGGAAAATGTAAAAGTAGGGAGAGCATCTGTAGGAGGAAAAATGAAAGTTACCATCTCCTTGTTCTGTACTGAACAAAGAGTTTAAATAACTGGATCAGGGCTTTAGGCAACTGGAAGGATATGAATTTGCAGTTCATATACTTGCCTCTTATAGCACTTTTTCAAAATAATATATGGAATAATAGATTAATATAGAAATACTATTGTGAATATTTTTGTAAAACTTTATATTTATAAAGAAGGTGGTGTTACAGAAAGAGTAGGATTACTAATTCTGGAACAAGTAAAATTACCAGTTTTGGTTTTATAACTATCCTTAAGAGTTTGTTTTACTAACCCAGCCTTGTCTTATTTAATATGCGCTACTAAAATAAGCATTGTGTTTCATTATTTTGTAGAGAATTTCTCTTTTCACCTACAAAACAGCTGATCTTATCCAAAGTTCATGTTAGGAGAAATGAAAGATGCACCTCAGGTAACTAGGTAGTCATTCCCTTTCAGACTTTTTTTCTCATCCAGCATGTAAGTAAACCAAAGATACCAAGCATTTCTTCTAAAAGAGGATATTTACAGGTCTAGAAAAATGCATTTTCCATTTGACTCCATAAGGAATATACAAAGATTCTTTGAAATTCAGCTTTTTATGTAGAGAGGATAAGTATGATTTTGCCTAAATTATTTTTCTGTGAAAATATTCTATAGAGGGCACTAGGAAATTCTATGCATTCTGTATTTTTCAGCCAATCCAGAAAGATTCAGATTATATTTCATGGCCTCCTAATGGAAGACTCCTACTGTTTGAACAAATAGTTCTAATGGTCATGATTTTTATTCCATTAAATTCATAGTTGCACAAGGGTGCAAAGTCTTTTAAAAGACTATGAAGACAAACCCTTTTAATGAACAGCTGTGTAGAATAGACATTACTGTGTAGGTTGGTCATCCTGTTTGTAGCACAGTGTAAAATAACTCAGTATGTCGAATCCTTGAGATGCTTTGACACTGCCACTTATTTAACACTTCACTATTGAGTTTTAAAGCTGCTGCACATTCTAATATTGGCTGGACCTGCAACAGACAGAATGCCAACAATTAACAATTTATCTCCATTTCATGTAAACGGAAAAAATAACTACAAATTGTTGTTGGCAAGTGATGTTTGTAGAAGATTGAAAAAATACAGTAACAACTACAATCTGTTAGAATGGTAATAAGTGCACGTTTTGTGCTCTACTGCAGGTGTGTGCTCAGGGTGAGAAATGTGAAAGAAAGGATCTAACCACTTGAAGTGTAACTTTGATTTATGGAAATAAAGATAAAATTGATTAATCTGTGCCTGACCTTTTTATGACATGAAGCTACTTTATGGATCAGTGAGTGGAAAAACTAGGACTTCTTCAGGAGTAATAAAGTAGCAATATTGAGGTGTATCTATAATATAAACAAGCTCATCAACTAGAGCGTAAAATATTTCAAACTAAAAAGTTCCATCCAAAGCACACTGCAACAGTTTCTGTTACTATAGTCTGCCACTTGCCAGCTTGTGTAACCAGTTAAAGACTGCTAAAGACTTCACACTAGCAAAAGCATTTTTGTTGCTATGAACTGTATTTACAATAGGGATATAGGTATTTGTATCTTCTTTCTCCCTCCCATTTCAGGATTTTGCATATAGCTCATACCCTTTAGTTTCATCTGTAAACCATCAAAACAAAGTTGTATTAAAACAACAGTTAAGATCCAGGTGTTACGGTCTTCAAGAGACCAAGTTGGAGCACACTGAGAAAAAAAAAAAACCAAAAACATTTAAATGTCACCAGTATCAGGCAAGTAGTGGTGTCCTGCTCAACCTGCTGTTGATCTCTTCATGTGTACCCAGTCTTTCAAATTTGATTAAAACTATTCTTTGAATGATGTTATTTTTTTAATAAATCCATGATCTTCCCTTTTACATTGTTCCAAAGTTTAGTTCATTTTCACAGCTGAGAGTATGATGCTGTTGAACTTAACCTTGCTTCACCTGCCACTTCTTGGGCTCAGGGTAGAAACTCCATAGGCTTCTCCCCGCTTCCTCTACCATACACAACAATCTTCTCACAATTACTGCTTTATCTCAGCTCTCCCTTTTATATATTAAGCTCCCCAAACCTCCTGTCATAGGCTGGCTTTCTATTCACAGCTTGGGTTTTTTTCTTTGAACACTGAACATCTTTTGATATATGGCAGTCCTAGAAGTCTTACTAAGCAGTGTAGTGCATGAACTACTACCTGATTTCCTAAGGCATTCCTATTGCCAAATTTATTCAAAGTCTTCTCTGCTACAATATTGGTCTCAAATCTTGTCTTGAGAGGATTACTTTTAATTATCTCTAAGTCATTCTAAGCTACTGCCATCTCTGGCATTTTCATCATTGTGTAGATAAAAACCACTGTTCTTATTTCAAGTCTAAAACCCTGTATTTGAATGGATTCCTGTAGATTCCAAGGGTGGTTTCTTTGGTTTGTTTAATGCTGGTTTAAAACCAACTTGGAATAGTCTATTTTTAATGTTCCCTGACTAAATCTCTCATCCTTTAAAAAGAACTGGTAAACCTACCTTCCACTACAAAAAACATGCTGACTAGCTTACCACAGAATGACGTGGGTTGGAAGGGACCCCCAGGTCTGTAATCCACCTCCTGCTTCAAACAGGTCCAGCCTGGAGCACAGTATGCTGCCTCAATTCTGTTCATATTGGGATTATCTCCAAGGATGGAGACTTCACAGCCCCTCTGGGCAACCTTTGCCCAGCTTGACTCTGGTCAATGTTTCCCCTTAGACTAAGCCAAACATTTTTATATGCAGGTGCATTCTATTGCATATCCTTCCATCATGCACACTGGAGGAAACTGTGGCTTCTCCATCTTGTTTACTTTGATATTACATAGCTGATTACAGCACTAAGCTCTCCTTATGCCTTCTCTTCTTCAGCCTGTACAAAGGTGAGTTCCTGACCTAATTCAGCCCTTGGGATGTGTTTGGGAGTCAAAAGCTAAGCACTTCAGCATGTGCTGAACAGAGTGGAAGAACCACCTCCCTCAGGCTCCTGGCCATGTCCTTGCTATGGCAGCCCAGGAGCCCTTCAGCCTTGTTTGCTGCAAGCTGTTGCTGGCTCATGGCAGCTTCTTCACCAGGGAGCCTGTGTCTTCTACAACACTGCATTCTAGACACTGCTCCGGCCTGTATTGATCCATGGCCTTTATCTATGCCAGATACTGGGCTTTGCACTTGTTTTTTGTTGAATTTCATTAGGTTTCTCCAGGCTGTACATCCAGCTGTGAATGGTCACCCTTTCCTCCTGCACATTAACTGCTCCTCTCAACTCACCCTTGTTATCAAATTTGCTGAGTGGGTGCTCAGTCTTCCAGGTTGTCAATCAGGAATTAAGAGTATTGGCTCAGGTATTGATCCTAGAGTCAAGCAGCTGTACTGCTGATCACCATACTTCAAGCCTGATGGCCCAGCTAATTTTCCAGCAGCCTTATAACCCAGTTATCCAAACTAGAACTCATAATTCAGCTATAAAAGTACTGTGGGAGGCTACATCAAAGTCCTTGGTAAAGTCAAAATACACAACATCCACAAGTTTCCCCTTGCCCACACAGCCATTCATCATTCTTAGTTACTGGTGCTAAAGAAATAACTTCTTTGTAAAAATTAATTTATGCCTTCAGCAACTGGTCTACCTTTCTTTTAAGTAACTCTAGCTGTTTAATACCTTCACATAATCTGAAGTTACATATTTAAGTATAAAATTCTGTTTTCAAAACACATGGTGGTGTGACCAAGTTTCCTAACTGTTCTTACTAAAAATTTTGATCTCAAAAAAACCCCATTGAAAGCCTTAAAACAATGATAATGCCTTGCAGTATCCATATATCTAATTGTAACCAATTTATTTGGAAT
Source organism: Edolisoma coerulescens (assembly GCA_013397115.1). Taxonomy (NCBI): domain Eukaryota; kingdom Metazoa; phylum Chordata; class Aves; order Passeriformes; family Campephagidae; genus Edolisoma; species Edolisoma coerulescens. The sequence goes on along the minus strand of VWZW01006024.1, from coordinate 735,784 downwards.
AAAGAAATAGAGGAAAATTCTCATGTGTTGCAAGTGTCACTATGTGACTGCTGTGATTGTTAAAAATACTGGTTTGAAGTCTTGCACACTCACACAAGACCTCAGTCCACAAGACACTTGTGCTTTTCTCCCACTCCAGTTCCCGAACCATCAGGCGAAGCACCCAGTTAGACCTGCTGTGCTGTGCCAACGCAGTCTGTGTGGTCTGGGCTCATCCTTATGTGCACAGTGACCTGGCTCCTGAGAGCTTACCTGGTTAAGACACCTAGTAATCCCTGGGTGAGGGTGGGACCTGAAAGTATCCTGGAGAGGAGGTCAAATAAAAAGTCTCCTGGGTCAGAGAGAGTACACTGTGGGCCAGGGTACAGCCCTCAGTTCCCGTGTGTCCTCTGTTCTCAGACTTCCTTGTGATTCCAGGGCTCTTTTTGAGCTTTCTGAATGTGCCCACCCACTGAGAACAATTCATCAGGCTGGTTAAATTAATCTTGAAGCAGCTGTTCATAAAAACTGGTAGTAAGAAAAGTGGTTACTGATTAAAACCTTTGCTGTACACTCAGTGAGTTATGAATGCTAACCTAGGTCCAAGTCATTACTTAAATTATTGGTTTGTTATGAAATGTGTTTTCAAGATGAATCTTAAAAAGGGAGCATTCAGTAAAACATGAAGGCAAAATGAGCAGCTAAATTCAGAGGCAGGTACAGTGCAGCACTAAATTTGTTTCTTGATTAAATTATATCAGAAAATTCTGAATTCAACCCACACCAAAGATTCACTGATTAGCTGAAGCATCAGTTATAATTTGAGACTCAAAAATCATCTCCTGCTCTAAAATATATCAGACAAGTGAAATTAAAATAACTTTTTCTTCTTAGAATCAAGCTTCCCACTCTCCATCCTACTCTTCTACTCCCAGTCATTAGATCCTGCTGGATTAGTGCCCTGCTGTTGCAGTATCAGTGAGGCATTAGATTGGGCAATTCCAACATGACACACTACCACTTTAGGATTACAACTCACAATTTCAGGACTGACTTGTGGATGGCAATACTAGTTTAGGCTATGTTAAAGTAATGGTAATACATAACCCATGTTTTAAACTTTTAAAGCAGTGCCTCTGTGACCCAGCAAGTGGTAGGGCTATGGCATTTGGCTGGCTACTCATGCAACAGAATTACTTGAACTGAGAAAACCATACCGTTTTTCATAATCTATCAGTAAAGTAACATTACAGTCCACCTCCTTCCTGAGAAAGTGAACAGATAGTTCCTCTAGTGACCATTACATCCTGTGAAATGGTGAGTTGATCTAAGAGCGCCCTAATTACTCCCAGTTTCACCCTGTCCCTTGCATCAAGTCTGGTGCTTTCCTGTGCAGCGGGTGAGCCACTTCAGATCACCAACCAGCAGATACTGGGAACATTAAACATTTTCCCTGGTGTAAGTATTCAATGTTTCAGGGGCTGTACTGTCTCATTGAGGAATCCACACAGATGTCAAGAGCTGGCACTGAAGCAGCCAGAGAAGCTGACAGGAAGAACCTGACAGAGGTGATACCACTCCTGCAGCACTAATCTGATTAACTCACCCCATAAAGATTTACCTTGAGAAACCCATGAACTGATCTGAAATTCCTTGTTTGGAAAATGCAACATCAAACATTTTTAGGCATCAATCCAAACCAATATAAGAGAATTAAAATATTTTCCAGTATATCCTGACTAACTAACACCATTGACTTGATCACTGATGATGATTAAGGCAGATTATTCTAAACTCTTCTGTCTCAGATTAGGGTCTTACACACTGATTTGTGCATAGCAGAGATCACAGTTTTTTAGAGTGATAAAAGATGGGCTTGGGCACGCCGTAAGGCCAAGCTCCACCACACTGTGCCTGCCTTCACATGTGGGTCACAGCATTTATTTAAAACCGTGCTATTTCCCATCCAGAAGAAATGTTAAAAAAAAATTTACACACATTCGTATTTGTCTAGGTCATGAAAAGCTCAGCACACACTTCAGCCTACATGGTCAAAACTCTGTAACTGGGCCAAAGCTGTATTCTGTTTTCCCCATCAGTTTCTGGTGCTGCCCGAGCCACGTGCTGGGCATTTCGCTGGACAGGGGGCACAGCAGCCCAGTCAAACGCGGGGCCGCCACAGCTGCGGCGGGCGAGCGCTGCTGCAAAGGCGGGCGGACGGGACGGGGCGGCGCCTGTCAGGGCCGGGGCAGGGGCCGGCAGTGCCGGCGGTAGCGGCTGCCGGTGGCTCCCAGCCCCGTCTTCCCCTGGGCAGCGGGAGAGCCGCGGGTGCTGCAGAGAAAAGGGTGCCCGAGCCGGGGGTGGGGTGGCTCCAGCGCGCCGCTCCCTCGGCCTCCGCCGGCCGCTCGCAGCCGTCACCCCGCGCAACGCCGGCGACGCGGGGGATGCGAGCGGGACGGGCGCCGGCGGCGGCGGCAATGGGAGAAGGCGGCGGCTGGCGGGCGGCAGAGCCGGAGCGCCTGGCGCTGGAGCTGGGGCGGGAGAGGCGGAAGGAGNGCCCGTGCGGGGCTCCCGCTGCCTCCCTGCGGCAAAATGGCGGCTGCCACGGCGGGCGGGGGGAGCGGGCTGGGCCCGGGGTCTGCCCGGAGCCCCTTCAGTGCGGCCCGGCTGCGCTGGGAGCGCGGCTGGCACTGCTGGGCACTGGGAAGGGCTGGCCCAAGGGACGGGAGTGGCACGAGGAGCCCGAAGAAGCAGGATAAATAATGCCAACCGAAAAGAAAGATAGGGGCGGCTGCCGTGGTTGACCGCAGCAGGCAGCTCAGCACTACAAAGCCGCTCGCTCCCTCCCCTCCCAGAAGGATGTGGAGGAGAGAAGGAAGGAAGGGTGAAAGTGAGAAAATTCGCGGGTTGAGACAAAGACGGTTTAATAAGTAAAAAGGAGCAAAAAAAAAAAAGGGGGGGAAACAAACCCAAGAAAAGCAAATGATGCAAAAACCCCCAGGTGCTCACCACCAGCGGACCAATGCCTTTGCCGAGGCAAGGCAGCCCCAGCAAGCCCCACTACACCAGTTTTTATTTCTGAATATGACATTACGNGAAGGGTGAAAGTGAGAAAATTCGCGGGTTGAGACAAAGACGGTTTAATAAGTAAAAAGGAGCAAAAAAAAAAAAGGGGGGGAAACAAACCCAAGAAAAGCAAATGATGCAAAAACCCCCAGGTGCTCACCACCAGCGGACCAATGCCTTTGCCGAGGCAAGGCAGCCCCAGCAAGCCCCACTACACCAGTTTTTATTTCTGAATATGACATTACGTGGTATGGGATATCCCTTTGGTCAGTGGGATCAGTTGTCCTGGCTATGTCCCCTCTCAACTCCTTGTGCACCCCCAGCCCTCTCACTCGTGGGTTGAGGAGCGGAAAAGGCCTTGACGCAGTGTAAACAATGCTCACAGTAACCAAAACATCACTGTGCTATCAACACAGTTTTCATCACAAAGCCAAAACATAGTCCCATACCAGCTACTATGGGGAGAATGAAATGTGTCCAAGGCAAGCCCTGTACACTGGGATGCGAAGCCACGTTGATGGAAAAACAGAGAAGACCTTTATATGGGTGCATGCCTTGCTGGGGGAAGATGAATAAAATGACAATGAAGCACTCTTTATGCACGCTTCTTTCCATAATGTTGAGTAAAAGTGAAAAGCTGGGTTTCAGCCTTCTCTAGTGTCCATAAATATCTCTGCATTGCAGTTTGCAGGGATGAGGACTTGTTTTTGTTAGCAGTCAGTCCCCTTGCTTAAGCAGGAGTAATTTCAGTGCTGTGATAATTGTTGATGCTCATGCCTGGTGGGATTGTTTTTTTCCCCAGTTTGCTTAGGAAGTTACACATTTTTCTCTGTGCTAAACAACATGATTGCCTTTTGAGTGTTAATAAATGAAAATGGGAAATGTCAGAAGCTCCTGTGCTGCCTTAATTCAGACCCTTAATATTTACATTCTGTTCATACTGATTTTTCACCTGAACAATGTTCCTTTCAGTGTCTGAGCTGCAGACATCTTCAAACTAGTCCTGCAGTTGTGGACTTTATAAAATGTTCATTTGTAAATGGAAAGGGAAAAACCCAATATTAACAGAGCCAAAATGGCACCTTATGTATTCAGAATGGCACAAAAAGGAGCTTGGACATACTTGCACCAACATGTAAGCATATGACCCTTTAATAAGTCTCCTGACTTAGTAGTGTCTCTGGGTAAATAGATCAGTTATCCTCTGCATGCACCAGTTCTTTTACACACAATCCTGGTATTACTGGTGTTCAGGTAAAAAGTTGAGTTGTGGTGACTTATTTATGGATAAAAGCAAAATATATATTTAATAAAAACCTTTATTATGATGGCATGACAGTAAAAGACTTCCAGCTCCAGGTGGGTTCTACAGCTATTTCCTTTGTGTGCAAGTAGATGATAATATTATTGTCTATTTCCCAGGAGTTATTTATTCAGCATAATTGCCAGTGACCAAGCTTGTTAGACATCTCCATCTAAACCAGTGGCATGTATAGTCAATGAATACAGAAAAGCTTTTTGAAGGTGTGATTCATCTGACCTACTTTGCCTGGCTGTTCTAGCTTGAGATGACTCACACCCTAGGAGGTGCCAGTTTCTCTCCCTTGGGTATAAAGCAACCTGAGGACGACTGGTTTGCAGATAAATGTCTGCATTCCTTCACTGCCATCTCACCCTTGTCTTTTTACTGGCATATCTGATTATTGTGCCAATTAGGCAGTTTGCTAACAGCCCACCTACCACTCTCATTTAGCAGTCATGAAGAAGAGATTTTTACTTCACAGAGTAAATTGAATCATCCACGTCCACAAGGGGTCTGTTCCTAACATACCTACTGATTCTCAATGATTGTGGATGTAGTACTGTGAAATCTTTCAAATTTTTTTTTCTGACTGTAATGAAAATCAGCTTAAATCTGACTCTGAATTGTTGTGATCAAGATTCAGTACACGTTTTGATCAGGAAATGTCATGGCAAATGTTTCTGGGAGAGAGAAGGCGTATAATACTGCAGTGTACTTCTTATTAGACAAAGAGGTCTTAAAGACATGTATTTGTGCATGTCAGCTACTTAGTAATGTTGATGGGATTGTATGTTACTTCAGCTTGTGAGATTTCATTTCCTGTGGCTTTCCTTGCCAGGAAAGCTGCAGCATTTTCCCGGCACACTGCTGACTGCAAGTGTCAGGAGTCTGTAGCTTTCAATAGTGTGTGTGCTCTTCCATGTGGTGCCTCTGCACTGTGCAATATTGTTTCTGCTTTATTCGTAGATTCTGAAGACATCTGTGCACTTTGTCTTCTACAGGACCCAGTAAAGGTCTGCCATATTATAGAGCTGATGCCCTAGAACTGATGACTTGCCCTGAGCTCCTCCTGAGTTTTCTCCCGAGTTTCTCTCTCCACTATAGAAAATTGCTTCAGGCAGCCTTTTGCCTGATACGTGTTCCAAATATCCAGACCTGGGTAGCAAAATGTGCAGGAAAATGGTTTTCATCCTAAGTGACTGCCATTGTCAAGTAAAATATCACCTGTAGACAGCCTTAAAAAGAAATTTGGCATTTTTCTCTTCTTTGTAATTTCAATCAGAGCCTTCTTATCTCCTTTTCTTCACAAGAGCTTTTTTGTTATGCTTATCATGCAAGGATGTAGTTAGGTTCTCATGATAAATTAAATGCGAGGTTTCAGGATTTACAGGCCTTCTTCTGTGATGACTGTAAATTGTCCTTTGACATGGAGAAGATTTATAGGCCTTGAATAGTCTAATTATATTTAACACATGTGAGGTTGCAGGTAAAACTGCAGTGCAGTCCCTCTAAGCACAGATCAAGTCTCTGGGCAGGCAGGCAGCTATACACAGCTGCATTAAATTCACACTAAGAGATACATGGCATGACCTTCACTTCCTATTACTATTAAAAATAACTCCAGAAATGCAAAATACTCCCAATTCATTAAACCCCAGAAATATTTACCAAGCTGCTCAAAGTGATTTATTTCTACATCCCTTGTCTGTCAGGGCAGGGATTGCATTTTACTGAATATACACTGACTAAAATAGAGTGGTTTCACTCTGGATGCATACTGGGTCCTATTGGAGTATTAAATGTTTAATAATAATTATATATTTTTTAAAAACTGGTTTCTGTTGCCACATGGAAAAAAGACTTTCTGTCAGTGTAGCAATTACAGTGTGACACCTGACAGTTTACCATTTCTGTACATATATTCACCAGAACAAAATATAATTGGAATTTGGCTTCCAGTTTTGTTAATTGTGCAGAAAGAATAATAAAATCAAATGAAGGAAATTTTGTTTGTAGTCTTGGAATGGTAACAGAAATTGAAAATTGGAAACACTGGATTTAAAGAACTCATTCTTCCTGTGTTATCTCTCTGCATCTGAGCACTTAGTTAAGACTTCTTTGAAAAGGAAAACAATTTCATTTTGATACAGTGCAGCTCTGGTTACAGATTTGGCTGTTTCTAATTTTCAGTGTTATTTCCTTTCAAAAATCCCATTTTAGCACTCACTGTCATCATAATTTCCTCTTTCCCAAGCTCTGAGAAGTTGATAAAAATCTGCTTTGCAGAAACCTTATCTATTTGTGTTAAAATGATAGCAGCAATGTAGTAAGATTTTGTCTTTCTTCTTCTTAGCCATCTGCCTCTTTTATTTGGAGTGGGAGAAAACAGGCAGCAGCAATCAGATCTCCTTTGGTTTTCCTACATCTAAGCTTTTTGAGTCATGTTTCAAGGCTATCTTTGGCAGGGTTTCACCTTATCTTTTTTGTCTCTAGGAAGTTACCAGTACTGTCATTTTTTCTTTGCCTATGTACCCCCTGTCTAATTTAATGTTGGTAAAGACAAGAAGAGCAATGGAGCAGGGAGGGCTTGGAAGCCCCAGCTCTCCCTTGCCATTCAAGTTGTCTGTCCTACTGTTCCCCAGTGTGTCTCTTTCACTGAAAACATACTTGGCTTACCTTAAATTACCTTCTTTATATTTGTTTGCAATTTCAGCTCTTCAGCCCTCCTTATTCCAAGCTTACCTATTCAACTCCCTATGACTAGTTGGCTTGCTTCTGCAGCATGCAGTGGAAATCTGTTGTTTCAAGCTATGAAAAAGAGGTGTCATCAACTGAATGTGAGCACAAGGAGTGCAAGAGGCGATGCAATTTCTCAGTAATCAATCTCTGTCATCAGAGCTTTGATTTCTCGGAGGTTAGATAGCTACTTCCTTGAAGAGCATTTCTCATGCACATGCTCAGAAAATGAATATCCGTGTTGACAACGAAAGCTCTCCTTTAAAAAAACCCCCAACAACACCCACTCCCCAAATATTGCAGCCTAATAATTTTCTCTGTTGCATGTTCTAATGAACTAGGCTAAGGTTTCAAATACATCAACCGTCATATTGGTATTGTAAAGCATTTCCCAAAGGGCCTTCTTTGTAGATTTTGGGTTCTCAGTTCTTTGGGAATATCTCTATTTGGGCACTGAAAAATTGAGGTACCCAAGAACCATTGACTGTTAGTTTTTTTTTAATTTTGGCCTTCCAAACTTAGTTTTAAAGGACGAAACCACAAACTGCTTCTGAATGTTGATGCATTGTGTTTTGCTTGCACCTATCCTGGTTTGGTCTGCCTTCCACGGATCTCACAGCCAGGGGCATTTCTCCATAGACATCTCCTCAAAGAACCAGGCTGTTGGCATGAATATGGTCAATAACTTATCAGTAATTTCCTCTTGATGTGATCAAGATCATAGGATTCATTGTAAGACACTAAACTACTGTCTGGCCACTTTGAAGGATGAGCGTCACCCAGCACATTGTCTGATGCATGCAGGGGGGTTGTGCTCTCATCAAAGTCCCCTGCTACCTTCTGCTTCTGGTCATGCCTTCCAAGGCAGGAAGAGCCTGGTTTTCATGGTACCTTTCAGCTTTCTGGCTGACCAGTATATGGGATTAATCAGAGGGCAAAAATATATTTTCCTACAATATTAAGTTTAAGGTACTGAAAAAAATGGTGGCTTCAGCTCCTGCGTTTTTTTTTTTTTAACACTCATCTTACTTTAGTTCCTCGCTTTATTTTCTGATAGTCATAAAACATGGTTTGCTTTGATTGGTTTTGATACGAGTGCAATTTAGAAAATGCCTATTAATCCTTGAGCAGTGAGTCAAAATGAAGAATCAATTCAAAATTTCAAATAGCACATCTCTCAGGCATATTCTTGTTTTAAAAGCATATTCATTGGGAATCTTCTTTTAGATGAAAAATTAGGGTCAGTGTCCCCTCTACATTTTTTTAATACTGTTGATCTGCTAGAAAATTATTATATTTTATGAAATGTCTATCTTGGGTTTTTATGGAAGTAATTTCATTTGAAAAGTAGAAATGCTTCATTGTTTTTTAAAGGCACTGTAGTATCCATAGAGAAAAATACATTTAAGATTCGACAAGATAATGTAACTACGTAGGAATGACCAATAGATACTCCTTCTGAAAATATGTTTGATTTATTTTTTTCTGATTTCAATAATAGGACTAGTACAAGAGCCATTTATTGGCTATTGTAGCAATTTATTGACTTCTTTTAATACCACAGGCAGATGCTTGAAATCTCAATATTTGAACTGAGAAACACTGTAAGAGAACTGGAAAAAAGTCTTAACAGTGTTGAAAATGAAGGTAAGTGAATTACAACAGTCTTGCTAATTGATTAGGAAACACAGAAAAATAGTTCTTTTGGGAAGGACTTACGGGGGTTCAAATTTTTATTTAGAAATTTAAGTTTTCACTTTTCAAACATGACTATTATAGCTGTGGTGCTTCACATGTGAAATTAGGAATACTACGTATGGCCATGCTAGGTTTTTTTTGTTAATTATTAATGGAACTATGAATAATATGGATTCACAGAGTTGGTTAATATTCTTACCACAGTAAGCCTAGAGAAAATTTTCTTTGATTTATTTTTTTTTCAAGTTCTTTTATATGCAAAGATCCTTATTATAAGGATTACTAAGTGGAGAATTTCTCAGTCTCCATTTAGTTAAAAGGAACAGTTTTTAAAAATGCTTTCACTTAAAATGACATGAACTAATCTAGGAAATATAATAATTCTGTATTTGTTTTTAAGATAATGAATGGAAAACCAGATATGAGACACAAGTAGAATTAAACAAACAGCTGGAAAGGCAAATTAATATTCTTCGAGATAAGTTGGAGCTTGTTCGTGGAAATCCAGCAGGTAGAAATGGATATTCATAATTTTTTCAACAGAAGTAGTGATTATATGTTGAAATTATATCAACAGGTCACATTTTCTGCTTATTTGTAGATAAACTGTCCATTGTTTGCACCTTTGATAAAATGCCTGTGGTAAGTACTGTGACATTTAGTTGGCTTAATGGCAAATCACAGTCTAATTGGAAAACTTGTATAGTCTTTGTGCTTTCATGACAAAAAATAGCAGCAGCCTGGTCTAAAAGCCAAAACAATCAGTTCTGCTTATGTTTTTTTTTTCATATATGCAATTGCTTATAAGGTGATAAAATTTAGAGTAAAATCCTTAAGTAGGAAGTACAGAAGACCTTAATGTTGGGAAGAGTTATGTAGTGAAATTTTTAACTGAGTGAGGGTTTTATAATTGAATCTGCAGTAAGACATGCAAGATGGAATAGTTGGACTAGATTTATGAATAAATGGGAAAACATTACACCTCATGGAATCATTTAGTCTTTGACCACTCTCACAGTAAAAAATGTCTTCAGTTGTGACCAAATGGAATTCCAGCTGTTTCGGTCTTCTTGTTCTGTCACTGGGCACTGCTGAGAAGAGCCTGGCTCCCTCTTCTTCATTCCTTCCATCACATATTTATACACATTGATAAGAATCCCTGGGCCTTCTCTTCCCCAGGCTGAACAGTTGCAGGTCTCTCAGCCTTCCCTCATCTGTCAGAAGCTCCAGTCTCTTAATCATCTTCATAGCCCCATGCTGGACTTGCTCCAGGAAGTCTGTATCATTCTTGTACTGAAGAGTCTAGAACTGGACCCAGCACTGCAGATACGTCTCACAAGTGCTAAGGATAAGGGCCGGATTACCTCCCTTGACCTGCTGGCAGCCTCTTCCTAATGCAGCCCAGGCAGCTGCTGGCCACCCTTGCAGCAAGAGTACATTGCTGTCTTGTGGTCACCTTGACCCCTCACCAGGACCCCAAAGTCATCATCTCCCAGGCTGCTTCCCAGCCAGTCAGCCCCAGCATATACTAGTGCCTAGGATTACTTCTCCCCCAGGGGCAGGACTCTGTGTTTCCACTCCACGTGATTCCTCTCTGCCTTTTTCTGCAGCTTCTTGAGGTCCCTCTGCATGGAAACATAATCCTCTGTTGTATCAGTCAATATTCCCAGTTTTGTATCAACTGTGATAACCTAGATGAATAGTTGCAGTAACATTTTTCATAATATAGTCACAGGAAAACTCCTCATCTTACAGTAAATTTTTGCAGCACTGAAGGAACTATCTGTTTTCATTTTTAAAATATTACTCCTTAATGCACTCATACTTCATGTCCCTTATTTCAACACAGCATAAAATATTTTTTTCTGCAATCTTGAGGAGAAAATGGCAAGAAAAACCCCCCCTGGAAATATTATGGCCATTTTGTCTTCTAAGGTAGTAAATGAAGTAAAAATCATTTTTGATTCAGAACTACTTTTTCCTTAGCCTGTCATCTGCTGAAATATTTGACACCTTTTCTGCTTCTTACCCACTTTTAGATATAGAGAAGGTACATAAAGATGTGATAATGCCTTGTAAGATAAGCAGGGATAATGAACATTATGAAGCAGACCTGTTAAGATTTTTATTCCTGTTGCTTATATTTACAGAAGTGTTACCATCTGACTTTTTTTGGTGCTTCAGATTCTGAAGATTAATGGGAGTTCCATGACCATAGAGGAGGCTGCATGCTCTGTTAGTGGGAAGGATGATTATCTGCTGTAAGCAGGGTGTGAATAATTAACTGCTTTTTCTGATCTGATCACTGGCTTTCAGACAGTCAACATTTTTGCCAGCTTGAGTGTTGTCCTAGAGACCATGGTGTTTTGTAGGTAGGCAAGATTTTTTCTTCAACAGCCAATTAAAAGGAGAACAAAATCTTCCCCATCCCACTTTCCTGTTTCACTGAGTTCATCTGAAAGTACAATTGGGGTTATGTTCAAAGAAAAGTCTTGAAGACAGAACACTGGTCTAGAAAATTTACAGCAGAGTCTGCTTTGGACAGTGTTATTCCTGTCAGCCTGTAAAGCACAGACTGCATAGTTACAGTATCACAAGCATTTATTTCTGTCCAATTGCTAGTACTCTCCTAACCGATCCTAACCAGCCTTGCCAGGCACTCCAGGAGGCATTACCAGTGAGATAATCTCCTTTCCCACCAATCCAGTACATTTCTAATCCCTCCTAAGTACTGCATTGCCTCCTCATCAATGAGCTATGGTTCTGAGAGGTTTGATTACTGTTCCCATAAAGGGAAGAATGCCAGCACAAATGAAAGATTCATACTGCCAGAAGGAGTCTAGAAGACAGCTTGAAGAGTCCTAGGCTCACTCAGTGAAGCCTGGGAAAGTCTGGAGCCCATGTGCTATGCCATGCAGTTTCAAGTCCTTCCTTCATTCTTCCAGCTTAGAGTTAATAAATCCTCCTGTTTTCTGGCCAGAAAGGAAAGGAAAGGGCTTTAGGGATTTAGTGAATTGCTTAATTTTTTCCTTGTTAGGATTTTTGGGAGATGGAAAGAGCAGAAGAATGTAGAGGTATTATGTGGGCTTTGCTGGTTTTTGGTTTTGGTTTGTTTTTGTTTTTCAGCTGAAGCCATCAGAAAAGTCAGTGTTTATTTACAGATACTCTTGGAGAATGAAGAGCTGCTTTGCTTTTTATATATATAATTTTAGACGATAAAACATTGGTAAAAATACACAGAAAATGTTGTGGTGTTTAAGCATTTAGGTTTGTTAAAATCCTTTGGGGGTCTTTGAGAGTTGTTCAGGGGATTAGGGGAGAATATTTAGCTTCTTCACAGATGAGAATAAAGAGCAGATGTGAGTGGGTAGAAAAACAGAGAGTTTTCAGCCAGTCATCAATATACATTTGCTCAAAGTACAAATGCTGAGAGTGGGTATATAAAGCATCGCGTGTGTGTCTGTAAAATCAGAAGTACACTATGATATTCAGCTTTCAACTTGCAGTTGCATATGAATAGGAAATATATTCTTATATGAAAATACACTTCTTAGTGTATTGCATAGGAAAAATTTCTTCACTGAATGGCTTGTCAAGCACCAGAACAGGCTGCCCAGGGAAGTGCTTGAGCCACCATCCCTGCAGGTATTTAAAAGACACATATTGTGGAGCTTGGCAACATGGATTAGCGGTGGACTTGGCACTGCTGGGTTAATGGTTGGACTTGATTACCACAAAAAAGGTTGATTCTGTGATTGTGTGAAGCTCTGTGGAAAGATTGAAAAGTGGTTCTTTCAGCAAGATGATACAATTTCTAGAATGTGGTGGCAGTAGACAGTAGATTTTGTTTTGAGCAACATATTTAGAAAATTAAATATGATTTTCAAGTATTTATAGCCTGTGTTCCCAAGAAACTTAGAATTATAATTAGGATTGTTAGAAGGACCTCTAATAATTCTTAATTTACTAAACAATTTCAGCTGTATTTAACAGAGGAGTTATCTCAAAGATACTAAAGAGATTTAGCTCACTCAGCTAGTCCTTTAAGGTCCTACTATAGTGAATAGAGGGAGAAAAACATGTCTGTCGAGTAATTCAACCCATTTAGACATAGGTAGCATAAAATATTTTCTTGATATCAAGCACTACAGGGAAAATAATAAAGAGAGATTAGTCATCAGGGACCCTAGCAGTCAGCAAGCTATAAAAACCTGAATGAAAGAGAAGAATACAAATGCAAATTCTGGAGTGATGAACAAGGAAGCACAGAGGATTTTCTGTGTTGAAAAATTGCAGTAATTGTTGCAGATGGCTTGCACTATTTTTGCTTTAGAATTAGAATTGTACTTATGAATAACTTCTTTGTATTAAAAAAAACCCTATGCCATTTAAATATACAGTTATCATTCTGAAGTCCTTATACTGATATGAGATAATCCTTTTTTTTTTTAATTCAGAAAAATGGTGTAGATGTCACATAGCAATAAATGTAGAACCAATGGCTTGAACACAGAAATTCTTACTGCCAGGGCTTAGAAAATATTTTTTGTGTACTGAGGGCAGATTAAAAATAACAATGACAAGCACAAAGGTGTTCCAACAGTGAAAACTATTTAGTCAGTAATTTCCTTTCTGTCCCAATGAATGATACAAATGTCATACAGTACTTCAGAAATTATTACAGAAGGAATGCATTCTCTTTAACGTATAACATGATGTGAATTTTACTTGCTTCTTTTAAACTTGCTGCTTTCATTTGTTTGCATTTTTTCTTGAATGAGTTTTGGTAAAATACATGTTCTCTGCTAAGTATAATTTCCCATGTAAGCAGAAAGAAAACTATTCCTTTCTCTCTCACCATTTCTGCGAGAAGAATCCCTAGATAGCAGCTTTAGTATGCAAATACTGAAAAGCATACTGCAAAATCAGTTCAGAAGAGCACACTCCTGATAGCATTGCCTTAGCAACGCTCTAGTTAAGATTAGCCCAGGAACCAGGGCTTCTGTGATAAATCACCATTTTTTCGTAATGTCCAGCACCATAAATGAGAAAATTCTGATATTAAGGGCCAGATACTTGCTTTGCAAAGCTGCCTTTCTGGAAGGACAGTGACCACAGAACTGATAGCCTCACACAACCCCCTCAGGGTTTTTGCTGTCAGTTTTAAACTATAAGCAGAATGTGTGGCAGTGTCACACTGGAGACATACGTGATTGCAATATGACAGGAAGGAAATCTTGGGTTTGTGAAAACATGCAATGAAGACTTAGTATTTCAGTAGGCGTTGATAACTGCCTATAGGGAATATCAGCACTTACAATGGCATAGGAAATGTTGACAATTCTCCTAGCAAGTGACTGTTGAATGAACCTTTTTGCTCTTCCTGGATTAAGTCATCAGTGGCTGTATGGAAAGAAGAAATCTGGTATCCTAGCTTTTGATGAAACTTGGAAGTATTTTGGAGAAAGTTCTGTCTCTGGTCTGACTGCCCAAAGCTGTTATCCTCCCTCCTCACAGACTTCCCCTTCCTACTCCTTTCATTTGACGTCAAATAAATACTTTGAATGCCTCCAAGAGACCTTTTTGATTTGGCTTTTTTTTTTCCTTGTCAAGTTGTTCCTCCTGGTGGCCTTTCTTAAACCAGGAAACTGTTTTACTCAAATCACTTTGTGGTGTGCCCAGAGGCAGAATACACTGTGTGTTTCAAAGAAAACAATCAGAGAAAAATCTTGGAGTCAAGTGACATTCCTATCTGTCTGTTCTCGAGAATTCCTTAGCGATTGTTGGAGATTCTGGGATATCTTCCAGAGAAAATGTGTAAGGAATCCATCCTTTTCCAGGCCTACCAGGAGAGATGCTAAGTGAAACATTTCAGAGTCAGCAACGCCTTGTTCTGTCAATCTGAACCACAGCGCTGGAGGTCTCGCTTTTAACTTCCCGAGCCCAGGTTAGCGGATAACCCCTTCGAGCAATGTGTGAGACCACTGAAATAAGGATGTAGGGAGCGAGCATCCCACCCCTATTACAGTGCGCTGAAGCAGTTCCACTCTGGGTCTGGTTTGGAATCTAAGGATGGTGCTGGCCACAAGGGGGCACTTGACATTTAGGCAAGTACAGGGAGCCTTTCCTCGCCTGCCCTGACGCTTTTACAGGATCGAGTGCATGCTGCATGAAGAAATATGCTATGCTAAATAATTCTTAGGTATAATTTTTTTTTGTAATTTATGACTCGTGAATTTAGTGATATAAATCTAAAATCAGTTTCCATTTTAGTAAAACTAAAGATGTATTATTAGTTTTTGCTCCTAATGAGTTTAAAATTAGATGTTAAAGGATTCAGTTAAATCAGCTGGTGAATATCAGCTCCATGTTGGAGGGAAGGGAGCTTATTTCCTAACCAAAACTTAATTTAATTAAAAATGTCGAGTAGAATGGGTTGCAAAAGGCATCTTGTGTTGCTGTGTTTTTTCAACACAACTGACAGATATACTGCTTCTGTTCTAACTCATGGAGAAAAATTAAAGAGGAAGCAAATTGCCATAAGGATCAATACTCTGCATGAGCAGAGCTCTGATGAAAACAAGTTTGAGCTGCTTGATGATGTCATAGATTTGTCACCTTGTCTGTTGTGAAATGATTGTTAGAAATTGTCACCTCTTTTGCCACTGAGAGCAGGGCAAGGAAAAATCCAGAATGAGAGCAACTTATGTGGGTGGCCTTAAAATTCACTTGCAGTTCCTTTCCATATAATTTCATTTTCTTGCACTGTTAAACCAAATGTGTAACTTCAGTCGAGTAAAAAGGAAATGGTGTGAAATAAAGAACTGGAGAGTTGGTGCTCCCTTTGTGAAACTCTGGGCTTCGTCATTGCTGGACACAGGATTAATGTGTCTTTGCTCTGAGAGTGAATCATGCAAAGCACTGCAAAATTCTGTTATATAAAGGAAGTATTCATTTAAAATCTCAGTGTGTCTTTTAGCTTTTTACCAGCTTGCTCAGAGTGGTTTGACATGGATGATGTATTGAAAACTAAGGATCTTAAATTCAGGTTAAATGCCTTAGTTAGCTTATGTCTGCTTTTCAGGCATATGATGTCCAGCTATTCAAGGCTTAATAGAAGAACCTGTAATGAATCTATCTTAAAAAAAAAAATAAATAAAAAAAACCAGGATTTAGTTAAACTTCTTCTAAAAAGCTTTTCCAGAACTTATCATACTGGTTCATCCTGGAGTTTTGTTGACAATTTCTCATTCTGGGGGAAATCTGCATAGCTGGGAAGCTCTGAGCTCTCACTGGTCCTTGCTTCATTTTCATGCTTTTTTGTGATGGAAGAACTCTGCTACATGTCGGTGTTCCTGTATGCTTTAAGTTGTGTTTTCTGTGAACTCTTGTGTTGTTTTGCTGTATTAAGCACTAAGCTGATTATACAACCATGATCATAGACTACTGAATCTGTTTCAGTGAGGTTTCTTTCTGCATGCTTCCCACAGAATTCAGGAAAGGCAAATCCAGCTCTTAAAGATTTGGCTGAGTTTATCTGCTGTTGTTTCTCACTTCTGGATTTGTATTCATATACAGCATCTAAAAACTTCAGATATACAAGGACTCTGCTAGTTCTCCAATTACTGCCTTAAAAGTAGGAGTGGGAGATAACTTACAAGAAGTCTTGGATAAAGAAGACCTCTAGAACCTCTCTGAAGTTTTGTCCTTTAAAGTTTCTTAGTGTCTGGTTTTGACATTGCATTCTATAGTGTTTGGGGACTTGGAGAGGTCTTCTAGTTGACTAAGAACATCTGTGTCACGAGATTTCCACAAGAACTTCAGTGCTGCCATACTGAGCTCTGTGTCATCAATTAGGTTCATGGATGCAGGGACAGAAGTTCTCAGGCTGACTTAGCTGAGTAAGTTTCCTAGGTATTAGCTGTGAGAAAGGCAGCTAGATTGGGATTCAAAGAGATTGCATTTTGAAGATGTAAAACCAATGGGAAGTTGGTAAGAAAAACCCAAGAAGTGTGCCTGAAATCCTGCCTTCTTTCCAGAGATAGATATGACCTTTCAGCCTTTCTCACTTTTTCCATCTCCTCCATGCAAATATTTGCATTTCTGACTCATTGACAGCCTGCCTTCAAAAATTATCTCAGCACTGGTTAAGTATGATGGTGGCAAGAACATTCTCAGGCTATGAGATATGAGAATGCAAGCTCTTGAGGAAGCAGAGGACTAAAATGTAACTCGGGTAGTTTATTTCTTGAGTTGAATTTTATGCTGTTAAGATAGAAGAAGCTTTCTTCCTCAGGTAGTATGTGTGGAGCATCCTTGCCAGGTTGTGCCCCATTAGAGGGATGACCACTGGGAAGCTTTGTATTGAGAGTCCGTGAAGACTTTCAGCAGCAAACCAAGCAGCTCGATTCAGCTTGTGCTTGTGGGCACCCACAGCAGCAACAGCTCAGATGCCTCTCTGTTATTTGACAAAAGCAGATGTGAAGAATGTAAGACATTGCGTAGACTACTTTATTAGCACTAGGATGTTAAATTCTGCCTGAAGTGCAATTTCAGCTCCAGTCCTACTTTGATTTTGGGCTTCACTTCCCAGTCTGTAAATTTTGAGTATTTCGTAAGTTTTTTTTTATTTCACAAGAGATTTGTAAGCATGGGTTCATTACAATGTATGGGGTAGGGATGGTAACTGTATACTTTTAGTCACATTATCAACCTATTTCCATCTGCTTGCTCATCAAAAGCAGTGTAGTGCACCGTTTGTTTGCTTGCATTTGGATAGCATCCTTGCTCCAGAGCTGAATGAAAGCCCAGGCATCTGCAGTGGACCAGCTGCATTGGCAGCAAAAAATAGACAGTGCTTCTGAAAGGACTAATGAAAAAAAGATCTAAAAGTAGTTTACTTTGTAAGTGAAAGAACTCAAAGAAATTAGATGAGTAGCATCACTGAGGAGATACCAAATTGCTCTGTTGTAAGTAACAGCTGCAACACCAAGTCTTGCTGTCTTATATAACACTGATGGACAATCTAGTAAGGAAATAAATAGTGTGCTGTGGATTTACATACAACAAATCTGGAGAGCAGCATGAAATTTTGTGTTTATTGTATTTGAGCTTGCTGTGGTGATACAAAATATGTAGTAGGTGGTACAAAAGATGTTGTACAAAATATACTGTCACATGGTTATAATCTTTAATGTGCAGTGAGGTCAAAAAAATTTAGTTTCCTAGTTCAACAATGCTGAGGTCTTCTCTGTCTTGTTTAATTCTGTAGAGACACTGATGTTGAAATGAAATAGCACATGACCCTAGTGGAATTAAGCCAAATCTTCTCTTTAATCTGCATCTTACTTTTTCTCCTTGAATTGGCCAACATTGCCTGAATTGACTGTAGGAGCCTTCTGTATTTGGACAAAGATTTCATCTGCATCCAAGGTACTTCTGCTTTAATTAGGAAAAAAAAAACCTGCAACAACTCCTCAATTCTTTTCATGTCTCCAGTATGCCTATTGTAACAGATTAAAGTTAATAACCATTCAATCAGGGGCAAAATATTCTTCAAAGATACAGCTCTTCTGTATCTTTTTTTTCTTTTATTTTGAATAGTGAGAGGGGTTATTTTCTCTTGCAACATATTTTAAAAGTATTGTGCCTTTTGCCATGCTCCTGCAAAATATTGATTTTAACAGAGTCATTCCTAGGGAAATCTTCATGAAGCCCAGAATTTTTTAAATGAAAAATAAAATTTGGAGCCAAATAAGTAACATATTATACAGAAAATTATGCAGAAGAATAAAAGTTGCAATAATTGGCAGATGCTAGAAAAGACTGGAGACTTAAAGCAGGCAGATGTAATTTTTTTACCAGCAGCAAGCATTCATAAACTCTCTGAGAAATAAACCATATATGGATACTGGCCTTCTGGATCTGAGATTAGCATGATAAATAGGGAAAAATTTAAAAATTCCCATGGAAAAAGAAGAGGGAAATATTTTGAGAATGGTTATCTTCTTTCATTGTTTACCAGGAAAATCTGGTAAACAAAGGCCTAGCAAAGCATTATGGTCATGAGAAGAAATAACTGATTATTAAGGGAATGGTCAAGTAATCAGTATAGAAAGGAAAGGATTCGTCTATTCTGACTAAGGAGGTGCTTGTGTTAGAAATAAAAAGGAACAAAAATTCTGAAACAGATACTTATTTTACACAGGGGACCTAAGCAAACAAATGGAAGAACCTGACTAACCAGGAATGTAACCGCATTGATAGCAAAAACATCAAGGGATAACAAATATTAAAGGTACACACTTGCCAGGAAAGAACAAAACAGAGATAGATGTGGTATGTAACAGATGTGAGAGACTTTGACAGTAATATTGTTGATTCTTTCTCCATCAGCTGTTTGGATGAATTCATCTTGAGGATGGATTGGAAAACAAAGTTTAGTCACAATAATATTGTGAAATAATGTTGAAATGTACATTGAAAGAATTTGACTCTCTTAAATATTAGGACACAAATATTTACTTTTCTATATATAGCTGTCTACCTCTTGACTAGGTCTTTTAATTCCTACTATAGGCAGTTGCAGCTCCTATTAATACAGTCAGCTAAGTAAAGAGATTTGTATCTAGATTTGTTTGGTTGGTGTCTTCAGTGGAATAATTGTGTAAATAAAGAGTTGTGAAGATGTTTTAGTGCACAGTCGCCCAGTACTGCTCCAGAAGGACGTGTGTCTTGAGTAACCCATGTATCATATCTGCCACACATGAATGTCTTGGACTCTCTAGAACATCTCAGATGGAACTGAGTTGAGCTCTTTAGCTGCTTAGCTGAATGAATCACAGCACATCATTGATAGTCTTCACTGTGACTCTTAGTAGGAGTTCAGTTCACATTTGGACATTCAAATATAAATACCCTCATCTCAGACTGAATCCCATCCAGTCAAATATACATATAAATATAGTATTTGGATGGATGAATTTGGATATAATATTATTAGATTGCTGCCAGAAATTGTATGATATATTATACTTGTAAATAAAGACTAAAAACCAAGTGCTAATAATGATGAGGCACAAAATTCAGTGGATAATAACACATTTTATCAGAAAATACTAGATAAAAAGGAGACAATGACATTTAATACCTTTAAAATCTACAAGAACATTGCAGAAAAGTCAGTCAAAAAACCTGTCAGATCAAGTGATTGTGAATTCATTCACTTTAAATTAAACATGGATATATTGCCTAAGTTTTAAGTAAAGGCAGAAACAATAAAATGCAGGACAAAGGAAAAGATAGCTAATGTCAGCAAGTGCTTGGAAGAACAAATTGTGACAACCAAATCCTAAGGAAACTCAAAGAGCTGGATATGCTTAAAATGAGGGAAATGGGTAATCCATATCTTAGGATTCTGAAAGAACTGGCTTGTCACATCACTCATCTGATAGCAAGTGGTTCTAATAAACATGTGCACATTGTGTACACTGGAGAAAAGCACCTTTTTTCAATTTTAAGGTAAAGAGAGGAATAGTTGTTGCAAAATGAAATTGAAACATGGATATATTAAAAGGGTGGGCAAACCTGTTGACATTCTGTCTTAAAACAATAGATTTGTTGTCACAGGAAATATAGTAATCTTGTTCACTGTGACCTCTGATAAAGATATCATGTCACATGGGAAGTGACTGATTAATTTGGAGAAAATGAAAATGAGTAGATTTGTTAAAGGAGTAAAGAGCTGGCAAATGGAACATGATAGTGGTGATTAGTGAAGGAGTCTGCTGGGAGAGTACAAGCAGAGGTCTTCCAGGACCAGGCTTAGGATGAATCTTAATATTTAATGCATGACCTTGATACACAAAGTAGAATTAGATTGTGATATCTCTCTCCTGAAACCAATTATATAATATAATTGGGGTCTGGATGTGGTTTAGAAAAAGAAAGACAGTGAGGACTAGATTATTAAAAATGTGAGTAAAATTTAATGCTGCAGACAAAAGGATTTAGAAAATAGTAAACAAATTATATTATGAATTGAGAATTGATACAACTGCAGAGGAACATCTGGATATTCTAGCTGATGCCTTGTTGACTGTGAGCCATCATTGTGCAGCTGTGCAAAAGGAAAATGCAATCCTAAAATTTATATAGGTAAAGAAGTATCACTGACATTGTTCAAGGCAGTGAAATGGCTTTTGGAGTACTGCATACTGTAGGCCAATTCTGCTCTCTAGCTATGAGAAGGTTGAGCTCCAGCCTGGTGTACAAAGGAGTTACTAGGAGGATTAGATGAAAGTACAGCCTGCTGTGTGAAAGATAATTTTTGCTGGTAAGACTTAATCATCCTAGTGATGTGGAATGTGAAATGAATGTGGAAAAAAGATGCTCATGTCTTCAGTCTATATGTCCTGGGGACAAACACCAGGGAGGAAGAAGAACAGTTATCTTAAAACACATTTAAGTACAAGAACAAACAGCTATAAACTGACCTTGAATAATCATAGAGTCATAAAATGGTTGGAAGGGACCTTAAAGATCATTAATTCCAACTCCCCTGCCATGGGCAGGGGCATCTTACACTAGATTGGCTTGCTCAGAGTTCCATCCAACCTTGAAGACTTCCAGGGATGTGGCACAGACAACTTCTCTGGGCAGGCTGTGCCTGTTCCTCACCACCCTCACAGTAAAAAATTTCTTCCTAGTATCTTATCTAAACCTGTACTCTTTCAGTTTAAAGCTGTTACCCCTTGTCCCGTTACTACATACCTTTGTAAAAAGTCCCTCTCTGGCTCTCTTGTAGGCCCTCTTCAGGTACTGGAAGGTGCTATAAGGTCTCCCCAGAGCCTTCTCTTGCCCAGGCTGAACAATCCCAACTGTGTCAGCCTGTCTTCAGAGGAGAGGTGCTCCAGCTCTGTGATTTTTGTGGTTCTTCTCTGGTCCTTCTCTGCTGCAACAGGTTGACATCCTTATCGTGGGAGCCCCAGAGCTGCATGCAGTACTCCAGGTGGGGTCTCAAGAGAGCAGAGTAGAGGAGGGCAATCACCTCCCTCGATCTGTTGGCCACACTTCTTATGATGCAGCCATACATCAGTTGGCTTTCTGGAATGCAAGCCGTGTTGCCAGATCATGCCAAGATTTTCATCTGCCAACATCCCCAAGTCCTCCTTCTCAAGACCACTTTCAATCTCTGGAAGGGATACACATTCTTCCTAGACTTCCTCTTATCACTGACGTACTTAGAGAAGCTTTTCTTGTTACCCTTGACATCCCTGGCCATGTTTAATTCTGTCAGGGCTATAGCTTTCCTAAGCTGATCCCTTACTGTTCAAACAATCGCTGTATTTCTCCCAGGCTACCAGTCTATGTTTCTACCCTCTCTAGGCTTCCTTTTCATGTTTGAATTTATTCAGGAGGTCCTTGTTCATCCACGCAGGCTTCCTGGCATGTTTGCCCAAATTCCTCTTTGTTGTAACGCAGTGTTTCTGAGCTTGGAGGAGGAAACCCTATGTTAGAGCCTTCCATAAGAATGTCTCTACTGGATGGAATGGATCAAATTATGAATGGGATTATGATAAGCAATTTCCTTTGTTAGAAGTAGAGGAGGACCTGCTTGGCTGTGTGTTTTACTTCCATTACACAGCAAGCAAAGATTTGGCTAGTGCCATTAACCAAAAATGGACTCTACTGCTGTTACTCATTCCAGTTGTAGACAAGGTAGATGGCTGCACACCTAAACCACACCCAAGTCTCCCCACAAAGTACTGCTTTCTAGCCAAGTTGGTATGTGTTACCTTTGACATCCCATGTGCCTCTTCAATCAGCCCAGCAGCTCTCTCAGCAAGAGGTTTGAAAATGGATGTGCTGGTAAGACATGAAATCTTCTTCCTAGTAAGAAAAAGGAGCCGTCAGTGGGAATTTTGGTTAGAACCAAGGAGCAGTTCTGACTGATCACCACAAGGTGACTTTGCTAAGCTGACAGGGAGCAGCAGTGTGGAAAACTGTATCTGCATCATTTTAACACAGTGGAAATGTGTAGTGCATAGCTGATAATTGTAGCATACGCTTAATTGCTTTTGTCTCTGCAGTGTGCCAGCCAGAACCATGAAAACAAAAAATGCACAGGAATCAAAGAGAATGACAAACATCATAATGCTTGAAGAATAAGCACTATGGTGATAACATCTTTCTACAGAATGGAAATAGTTGTAAAGCATTGTTTTATTTACCATAACCACAGGGTTCCTTAAAGGAGGTTCTTAAACAGCTAGAAGAAGAGAAGAAAAGTCTCCAGAATCAGCTAAAGGAGTATGAACTTAGACTGGAGCAAGAAGCAAAGGTTTGTAATCACTCTATCCCTCTAGACTATAAAAGCTGTTATGTTGTGTGACAGACAGTGTATGTGGAACACACAATAGAATAGTTCCAGAAAATGTGTCACTGGAAAAAGGCTCTCCTGGATATTTGAATCTTCTGTATGCTTCAACTTTTAAAATTTGTGCTTAGTGATAGCCTATATCTTGTTTTAACTTTAGGCTTACCACAAAGCTAATGATGAGCGGCGCATGTACCTCTCAGAGATCTTACAGGTAAGAAAAATGTGTGACTCAGTAGCTTTTAATCCTTTCTTAATATAACAACAACATCTGTTAATGCCATTAGATCAGGGTGTTTTATCACTTCATTTGTAAAACAAATATGTTACAAAAGCTGCTTTTAAAAAAATTTGAGAGCCATAAATTGAAAGGTTGCTACAGTTTATTTATTTTAAGTACTTTTTTTGCTTTTGTATCAATTGGAGTTTCAGTGTTCCCTAGCACAGTTGAAGTTCCCTTAACTGAGAAAGCTGAAGCAATTTTCTGATGCTTGGCCATCCATTGGTCACAAGACTGTTATGCAGTTGAACAGAACAGAAGCAAATGATTAGCAGTAGTAACACCCACCTTAAGTAGTAATTCTTCCTTCTCATATTTCTCCTTTTTTCTTTTAAGGACAAACTATCTGACCAGTTCAGAATGAAATACAACACGTATTTCCATTAACTTTATAAAATAGGGATAAGAGACCTTGTTTAGGTGAAATCACAGGTAAAATTTTATTGCTGCAAATTATGTAATACATAAAATTTTATACTACAAACTAGAGGAACCTGTAAAAGAATTTGTAAAGATTTATAGTACGTCTTATTCTGGAAAAGCTCTAAATTCCTAAATAATGTAAAAGTAATAGCTTAGTGTGATATTCAAGAATGGCTGTCACTAAATCCCTTTCATAGCTAACTGGGGTAAAAGCCTGTAATTAGCAGTGTTTCCATGTGTTTGCACAGTGGGTAACTGGTTCTCTTACATGGTTCATTGCTACTTTGGGAAATCTAAAAGAATTGCTTAAATGAACTTTGCAGCATGAAACCAAGAAAAAGCCTGGGAAATGCTCATGATAACTGTTAATATCTTCACATTAACAGTGAAACTGAGAACTTCTGGAGGAAGAAGGTAGGAAATAAAGGCAGATTTTATTACTGAACATGGTAGCAAGAAGAGTGCCTGTGTTCAGCTCCCTATAAAACCACTTAAATATGCATAAAACACCATTTGAAGAGAGGTATATGCACTGGCATGTTGCATAGTGGGGCACTGGGGTCTAGGATTTTGCCATCAACACTCAAGGTAGTTAGTGCATTATATTTTCAGTAATTAATTATTTTTTCACATGATTTCAGTATCATAAATAGATACTGAAAAAATAGTATCTATTTTTTCAAAATAGTCATCATCAGATTAATATTCCTATATTTAGTTCTCTAAATGTCAAATAGCCATTCTAAAGTAGTTGTAGAGGAATCCTCTGTAATCTATGGGGAAAGAATCATGTCTAAGGTGCAAAGCATCACATCTGTTTTAGGTCAAGATGAAATTAATTTCCCCGGGGACTTTTCTGTCCCTCCTCCTGAGCTCTAAGCAGAGCCTAAGCGAGTGGTTCAGATTGAACATCTACCTTGTACATTGCTAATCTGAGCAGGGCTGTCACCCTAACTGCGCTGGCGCAGCCCCCATACCTCAGCTCCTGTGTGCAGTTTTGAGCAGCTCAGTATAACACGGGCATCAAACTACTCGAGTGTGCCCCAGGGAGGGTGAACAATGTGATGAAAGGCCTCAAGGGCAAGGTTTATGAGGAGCAGCTGAGGTCACTTTACTGGTTCAGCTGGGATGAGAGAAGGCTGAGGGGTGACCTCATTGCCGAGCAGTGACCTCACCACACACTATGCCTTCCTCCAGGGGGGCAGTGGAGGAAAAGGTGCTGATCTCCTCTCCGTAGTGGCCAGTGACAGGACATGAGGAAAGGGAATGAAGCTGCATCAGGGGAAGCGCAGACTGAACATTAGGGAAAGGGTCTTCATTGAAAGGGTGGTCAATCACTGGATCATGATCCCCGGGGAATTGGTCGTAGCACCAAGCCTGTCAGACTTCAAGGAGCAACTGGTTGACACTGTTTGGTTTTAGGTAGTCCTGCAAGGAGCAGGAAGTTGGACTTGGTGATCCTTATGGGTCCCTTCCAACTTGAGATATTCTATGGTTCTGTGGTTTACTGTTAGTTTCAAAAGAATCAGTGGTTTATCTGTTCCCTTCAGGTGTTCTTCTGCTATGACTTTGATTTGACTTTTATATTATTTTAAAATCTGCATATATATGCCTTCTCTTTTAACAGTTCATTTTAACAATAGAGGCAGAAGGACACATACATTTAGTCCAGACTCTTCCAACTGTGTTAAAATATCAATGTTTAGAGTCTGCACACTAATATTGGCTGCTGTTGAGTTCGAAGGGTTTACCCATAGGCTAACATTTTCCATGCCTTGCACAGTAAATATACCACAGGGTATTGCTGTCCTGTGACAACAATGTATTCTAGTGACACTCTCTTATTTGCAGAGACTGGATATAGTGTTCTTTTAAGCCTTTGTTTTCCCTCATTATATTTGTAAATTTTATAGCTCACAGTAAAAAAAAAACCCAAAAAACCCATAGAATGGAAGTTTTTTACTAGTAGGTATTAAAAAATCCCAAGTGTTTTAGGTTTTTCCTGCTTTGTTTTGGATCCCTCCTGAAGCCTGCAGCAGAAGAGGAAGAGAAAGATGCTTCTGGGCAGCCATTTCTTTTATTTACCTTTTTATTACTGAGTGCTTTTCTGCTTTTTTTTATATTTACAAAATATACTTATCTTCTGAGTGCTCTTGATGTTTATCTTGTCTGGTCCATAAGGGTATAGTCAGTTTTAAATGATAGTTTTAAAATAAATTAAAAATTTCACAATCTTGAGAACTCATGCTAGAGGCACCAGTGTTTTATGATGTATTCTTATTTGCTTTCCGTATTTTGTTTTCAATCTGACAAAGCATTGGTTTGGGATTTGGACTTCACAAATCTTAAAGGCATTTTCTGGTGATATTCAGAAATCTGTTTGAGAGGCAAGTAAAGAAGAACTATAGCTGTTCTTTTAAAAGGCCATTCTTTCAGGCCAGATTTTTGCCACAAACTGTTGCTAGCATAGTGGAATCTGACTTGTGACTGGGATTTCTTTGCAGAAAAGGCCCAGGGTTATAGATTGCTACATCCAGAAAGCTGCTTGCGCAGCAATGGCTGATTTTAGTTGGGATAGGCCTGGAGTAAACTGTACCAGCAAAAACAGTGCTATGGATAATAATCATAGATACCAGCACTCTTATATTCATATAAATTACAAAAACAGTGAAGGCAATCTTGGCATTGCTCTTGCCTCATGTGTCACAGAATCTCATCTACTCAGATATGATAAAATGATAAATTATACGAGCCATCATCTTTAATACTGGAGTTCCTAGAGTGTCGCTGTGGAGCCGCTAGCCGCGTGCAAGAACCAGGCTGAATCGGGTGAAGCGGAACTCTGATTTTGTTATTTAATTCTAAAACTTATATAGACTTTTGCAAGTTTCTCCGGATTGGGTCAATTCAAAACCTCCCCCTAGGCCGATAGGGGGATGAACTGTCCATCATTCCAGAGACAGTTTCAATAACATCCAAACCTTATCTTTGTTTATAGAACACAGGGAGAAGAAGAGAAAAATTCCCATGGGAAAGAGTCTGTGCTGTCACACTAGAGTACAAAAATTTCTTGCCTTCAAGAAAGTAAATCTGTGCAAATTCTATTTACTTCTGTAATTGTGGTTAGGATTTAACTTGTTTTGTAAAAATTTGGCTATTGCAGACCTCAGCTAAACTTAAAGTTGTTGAAAGGGAAAAACCAGATGCTCTGGCGGGCAAGGGAGAAAAACAGATACTGAGGTAAATTTCCTTTATATTCCCTTTTTTTTTGGTTTATTATTTTTTGCTAAGTACTGTGTTTTGAACATTGCAACTTTCTGTTCATGATAAATATCACAGAGCATAATCCCACTGACAAAGTATTGCTCAACATAATTTTTGATACCGCTTTTCAATCAGTTTTATTTAATGCAAATGTGGAAAATACATATGTTTACATCATTGTTTAACAGATCTCTGTTTAGTTATAGGGGTTAGAAATATGAGTTAGAAAACAGTCCACCTGCTCTGAGATATATGGAAATAAAATTAATTTCTGTACGTAATGCTTGTGGATAAGATTGAAATTGGAGGAGAATTATTTTTCAGCTGAACTGAATATGTTAAGAATATAAAGTGTGAAGGATATAGGGAGTCATATCAAAAGTTTGTTGGACCCAGTAACCTGCCTTCAGTGGACATAAATGGATGCCTGCAAAAGTGTGGAAGCAAGAAGATATAATACTTGATTTTGGAACACTCCCAGATACTTTACATTTGGAGACTTCCTAAGCTAGTATGGTTTCTAGGTATTTAGTGTCTCACAGTAAATACTCTTCTAAAAACCCACTTAGTTATATTATTAAAATGACCATACACAATATATATTGGGATCATCTAAAAATGTGGTGAGTAAATTGTAAACATGAAATTGTGTAGACATATTTTCTTACCAGCCTTTTCCTTTCATTCTGTGTAAGCACAGAATCACAGGATTTCATAAACTGGAACTGTGAATCTTCACCTTCCAGGAGAGGATATTAGTAGAATATGAATTAATGCAGTACAATATTAATTCAGTTCTATAACTGAAGCTTCTCAATACATAAAAAGCACTGTGTGGGTTTGAAGTGCCCCATATGCCATTGTATCACTTCTGGCCCCGGTGATATTTAACATGGTTCATATGGAGAAGGTCAGAAATCTAGAACCAGGAGGATTCACTGCCTCTGCAGTGAGATTAAATATCATCAGCCAGATACTGAGGTTTGCTGTGGGTTAGCACTGATCTGTGATTATGGTGGGGTTTTTTTACAGTCTATTTTAGTAGACCATTACTTACCCTGAAATTATATGACAGTGTGTTTCTGTAATTTTCTTTGTAGCAAACAAAAGAAAATAAAGTGTAAAAGAAAATAAAGTGTCCTTTACTGTCCTGTCCTGTAACTTCTGGTCTCAGAAGATGTGTAGTATAACAAAATATCCCCTTTCAATCTATTTTCCCTAAGAAGATTTTTTTTAAACTTTTCAATATACTTTAAACACATGAAGACAATTGTTCATCCTTTAAATTGTCCTTAGTACCAAAGGACCTAGTTTTCAAAGGATTGACTTTTATAACCAATGACTTAGAACTTTCAGAACAAACTTAGGTCTTTGCTGACAACATGGATGTAAGGATGAGGATTTGGCATAGTTTGTATTTCAAGAAAATACTAGAATATAAGTACGCACCCCTTGAACATCACAAGGTAACTACAGCCATTGTTGTATTATTCCTTTTTAATTATGTTTTGATTTATAGCCTGGGGGTTGTTTGTTCAAGCTGACATTAATGAGAAGTAATTTCATTAAAATAAGAGAAGATGTGCATGTTCTTGAGAATAATTTGAAAATTTTCCATCTAGAGTTCTTACCTCACCTCTGTTGCCCTTTTACAAAATACCTGCACTGGATTTCAAATCATACTAAGAAACTGCTTAATGCTTGTTTTAGCTATAGGAACAGGTGTGGAAAGCCCAATCTGTGTATTAAAGCAACACTGAAAACATTTCTGGGTAGTAATTGTGAACACTATTTGCTTATGCATTCAGTTTCCTGGCCATCCCAACACAGAAGCAAGTTCAGTAGAGGTCCGTTTTGTGGTTATTCACAGGACAAGAAGATAGGCTAGCTGACAGTTGGGAAGAGCATGGATGTCTTGATGGCTCATATCTCTGATGCAATCTGAGCAGCCAATTTTATCGTCATTCTGACCCTTGCTGTTACCCTGAGACTTACGGTGAGGCTTATTAGCTCAGTTTCAACACTGCACTGCTGCAGTTACCCGGCTTCTAAGTCCGTAAGTCCAGCTGGTTTTGAGTGGAAAAGGTTTTGCTGCCTGCAAAATTCCACACATTTTCTGTCTGCTTTGTCCAGCCGTACAGTGATCTACAGTTCAATCAATTGATTTTGAGTAATCAACTGATTTGAATTTGAATAATTGATTGCTGGGCACACTGGGGCCTTGGATTGTGATCTTCCAAGTCTGAATATGCACACAGTTCTCCCTTCAAGATGAAGACTGCTTGCGAGAGCTGGAACAAAGGATGTGTCAATCCCAAGAAGACTAGTGAGCCCTAGGTTTGACTTTGTTGGCTCTTTGCCCGTAAATTTGAAACTTGCACAGATACCATTGTCATAGCTTTTATCACATATCTGAGTATCATGACAAATATAATGGTGTGATGTTGTGATATATTTTCCTTCAAAATGCCTTTGGTTGAGAAAGACACTGAAGCTCTGTATATTGTTATTAGAGTATGTAAAGTGCTGTCTGTCTTCTGCAGTAATGAACAGGAAGAGAAACAAAGGGACCTTGCATAGGAGCAGACATGCAGGCTTCTTGGTTGGGAGAATGACCCTTCCAGCTTGGGCAAGCCCCATTCTTTCCGTGGAGATTTTTTTTACATTCCTACTGATTTCTTAGAAGATAAAGATGAAGTTCCAGTTGGTTTCATGTGGATGGTGTATGTATCCGTGATTAGTACCACTTCAAAAGTCTGCTGGCGGCATCTCCTGCAGGCATTTCTGGTGATCATGGGCTCAAGAGTCTGGCTCTCCAGAGTGGAATACCTGCAGAGAACTGTAACTACATCTACATGAAGTGTTTTTCCATTTTCTGATGGGGATTCTTTAACTGATGAATATGTCTCTGTAGCCAGTTATCACTCTCCTAGTGCTAATATTCAGTATTCTGTTCATGTTCTTCAAATGACATCACTTAGGTAACAGGAATCATGAGATGAAGATTGAGTTTGCAGAATAATTAGATGCTCTGCTAACCTGTGAACCAGAAATATACTTGTTTTTTTTTCCTTTCTCAGGTTTATTAATTCACAATAGTAATCAGATATGCAAATATAGAAAGCATGCACATTTTTAGCAGTTATAACTTGCAGGGAATGTGACATTTGCTGACTAACTTCACCCGTTTTATTTCAGAGGAAGACACAGTGTTCCAGGAAACCCAAAGATGGTTAATCCTCAAAAACGGTCAATTAAAAAGACTGTAGGAGTGAACCAGCTTCCACAACTAAAGCACTGATTTAATATTAATACCAAGAACTTCCAGGAACTTTTTAAAAAATTTAATTTAACTGAAAGTTTCTAAATTGAAAATGAAAGTATTCATGTCTTATTGCAATGCCAGACCCAGATTGGAATGTCTTCTTGGCTGCCTCAGTCTAAGTGTTCCTCTGCCTAATGGAATTGCTCTTCTAGTTGCCATCTTTGTACTGGAGATCTCTTACCCTTTCCATTCTGGTTCACATCAGTGATTCTGAGTGTGAGAGTGTTGGAAGACTTGGAGAATATTTAATGTCTTTAGACATTAGTGTATATCATTTAGTGTAGATCCTTGAACTATTTGACTGCACAGGAGCCATGGAAAACAAACAAGCCTCAAGCATTTTTGACCTCTCAACCAAGAAGAAGAAAAAGGCAGACTGATGTAACCTGAAGTATTGTCTAAATATGACTTTTTTTTAAAAGCTGTCTTGCCACAGATCCTGTGTTGACTACAACGTTCTGTCTGCATGGTTTAGAAGCACAGCACCATTTCCAGCTGCTTGAGGCACTAGTAATGGATAGAAATGACAGAAAAATCGAGCAACTTTTATTAAGGAATCTTCAGAGCCTTTCTTGTGGAATGGTTGTTTCTTTTAAACACTATATATATGTTATGTTTCCTGATATTGGTATGTCACTCTTTGAAATTTGAACTCTCAGATGAACCCTTGTATCCACAGTCTGGGGATCATAAAAATCTCTGTATTCTTCAGTGGCATTGATCCCTGTACTTTTAGGGTCCAAAATAGTGCCAGTCCTAAAAGTCATCTCTTCAGTGAAAGTCTTTGTCTTTTCATTCTTAAGCATGCAATTATTGTTGCACTTTTATTACCTACATTTTAGTCATTAAACTTCGGCAAAATTTTTCAAGTGGCAACGTGAAAAACGTTTTGGTAATGAAGCTTCAATCCTCTGGGTTACATCTTAAAAGCTCTTGGCAGAGCAAATGTGGTTGCTTGACTGCCTTTTATTGTTTTAAGAGCATTCCTAACTCTTTGCAATAAAGTTTTTTGCCTCTTTAAGAGCAGTACTAATAGTTCCGTATTACTGGCAGCATTAAAGTGACACAGTAATTAAACTCATAGAAAAAGACAGACCAATAGTGTCATTCTAAAATGCAGAGAGAAAAGACCTGCAGCATGGTAGAGTATATTCTGTATGGAAATCCCATTTTTTTTCTCTTACATAGTATGAAATCCATTGCAGATGTTTGTCATGTTACCGTGATGCATGTGGTATCATTCTTTCATAAGCAGGGTGGTCAGTTTTTTCCTCACAGCATAGCACAGGTGGTTAGGTTAGCACTCTTCTGTTTGTGTTTTTCACATGAAAAAATTCCAAATGTTCTTGTGCTGGCATTTGTCGTTATGGAGAAGAAGAGGGGAAAATCACCATAATGGTTCTATTGGCATAAAAGACAAGGGACATCTGCAGTAGTAACGAAGATCCAGTTCTTGGATTCGTGCAGCAAACATTTCCTACTGCTGTCTCTGAATCAAATGTTAGTGCACTCAAGTCTGGTCCTTGTAGCACCTCAGAATAACTGGAAACTTTGCACAAATATGATAGAACATTTTTTCACAACAGGAGACTTGGATGCTCCCCTCAACGGTAGTCCTCAGTGAGGACTTAAAAAGAGGCTTTTTCTGAAGCCTAAAAAGAGACATTTATTGGTACAGTAGTGACCTGGGAGAAGAGCAGACTATGTCCTATTTAGTTCCTGTTTCAGCTTGCCAGGAGCAATCTGATTTGATTCAGGATTTGAAATGCAGTAGTATGATAATTAATTGCTAAAACATGTCATGTTTGACCATTCTAATTGTATATCCAGCTGTAACATTTGTTGTGTGAAATGGTTATAGTTCTCTACTCGTACTCTTTGAATTACTTGGCATTTCATTTTCTTCCTGCCTTTCTGAAAATAAGGATGAACCTGATAATTAAGTTTGACAACTCCAATTTCTTTGCAACAGCAAAAAGAGAGTTTTTGATTTCAAAAGTGTAGTGTCTCTTTGGACCTAAATAAAACTTTTACACTTCTAGCTTTCCCAAAACATGTAAGAATTTTTTGTTTGATTTGGTGTGTTTGGGTGAATGAGTGTTTTGAAATTCCTGGATTTATCTTGTGTGGGCTTTTCTTACTGTTTTGTTGTCCTGTGAAATGCAGTTTGTTGACATTTGCAGCAGTGAACAGTTAGGTGGCTTTATATAATATCTTCTATATGAATATTTCAGCACATTTAGGATTAATTAATCCTTCAAAGCATAGTATGTAGTATTATTTTAGGCCTAGAAGACAGAATCACAGAGCTAGGTTTATTTAAAGTAGAAATGGGAGTGTGTTCTTTTCCCCTGATTTCACAACAGGGTGACCTTTTGTAATGCTGCCAACCATTTCAAGATAAAGTCTGCCTCCTCTAAAGTCTCTGTGCATCATACCTTACACTGAAGGAATCTGAAACCAAAAATGGGAAACTGAATTGCTGACAGTTGTGGTCAGTGATTGAAAGGAGCTAAACATCAGAGGAAGACAGGATCAGACGTGAAGGTTTGAGTCTGGCCATACTCCTTCCTTCAGCATAGAATGTACTTGGGATTCCAGATATACTGGTTGTAGTGTGTAAGTGCCTTTAACTGATGGACTGGGAAATTCGATATCCTAACTCAGCCTTGAGAGTATGCATCCTTTACATGGTTACTCATGTAATTCCGGTAATTTTAGATGAGTCATGATTTTGAGGTAACTAAGGCATTTTAAGTATTTACCCATAGTGTTTCTGGAAAATGTAAATTTAAAATCTCAAATGCTGGTAAGCACATATTTCTTATTTCCAAAAAAAACCCTTTCTTTTTTTCTTTTTTAAAGTCTCATGATTAAAGATGGTATTGAGTAATGATATTTGTTTTTAATTAATCAGTTTAGCACCGGTGTACTCTTCTGTGATGGAATAAAATTAAAATGTTTATTGGACAGGCATTGACTGTGTGGCTGATTATTATGTAATTATGCAGCATAGCCACAGGCTCCAGAGAACTGGGGTGATGAGCTTCCTCATGTTCAGGATATTTTTTATAATAAGCAAGATATTTCATTGCTTAAATACTTTATTTAATGGGTTCTCTGTATTCAAACTGACTAGGTGGTACAGCTCACAGTTTCCCTGATTCATGTGATATTCCATCTCCACTGGTAAAGATGAGGCTTATAATTTAGCCTTAATACATTTCCAGTAGAGGAGGATGCTGTGCAGGCCTTTTTACAAATGTGATGCAGACACAGTAGAGAGCAAATAAATAAATAAATAAGCAAGCGAACCTCTGTGTTATTTAGCTTCAGCTGTGTTTGCCAGACTGGTGTCAAACACAAGCTGTACTTTGAACTAACTCTAGTTGGAAGCAGATATAAGGTCTGTGGACTAAAATCATAGCTAATTGCCACAGTTTTATCTCTTTACACACAGGTGTCACACTAATAGCAGACAGCTCTAGACTGGATAATGAGGCTTTTCAAAGGTGTCAGTACCTTATTTACTTGTCCGATCAGTTTAACCCTCTCTTCCAAAAATACAAACATTGGATTTAGTTCCTTATAGGTTACAGCTTAGAATTTCCTGCACTTCACTAATCTGTGCCATAAACTTCCAACTAAGAACCGCGTAGGGACCAAATGAGGCTCTCATGTCTATAGGAGCAGCATGCATGCGGGGCCAGGCTTTCCCTGTGGCTCTCCAAGCAACTCAGTGCACCACCCCACAGAAAGGGCTCTCCCAGGCTTCATTTTTAGGGTGGTAAAGTTCCTATGCTCTGGTTCTCATGTAACTTCTCACTCCTCTTTTTGTTGCCTGGGAGAAGACGAATTCTGTTTCAGGAATCCATCTGTAAATTGGGGAGAACAGTGTGTTTCTGGTGCTGAGAAGTGACATGAAGATAAATACACCAGCTCGGGAGGGAAGCCAGATGGTAAAACCACAATGAATCTAAATAAGTCTGACCTAAATCAAATGGGTTTTCTTTTGTCTTACAATAAAGATGGATAATATTGGTGCTCTGTTTGTGCAGAAACAGCTGTGGCTGCTGCATCTTCCTGAAAAGACTTACCAGTAAAGACTGATGTCAGGGTATTTCCCGATGAACACGACCCAGTGACACAGCAGTGACACCAGTAGCTGTGCATGTCATGTCACAGGGCAAAATGCCAGGCCTGAAAAGAGATGGACCCCATGTGAGATCCAAGACACGCCTCACTCCCACATCACTCTCTACAACAGTCGCTTCCCCCTGCACCTGTCTGATCCCTCCACACAAAAAGCAAGTGTCTCATGGGGAATCTGCCTAGGAATGATGTGGTGTAACAGAGCAATGCAGACTGGGGACCAGAGAAATTGTGCACAGCTGAAGGATTATTTTGGGGGAAGGATGAAGCAACAAGGCTGTGCACTCTTGACTCGTCCTGTGCTGATTAGGAATAGGATACTGAAACATGTCTAAAAAAGATGAAAAGAAGGAAAATTAGCCTCGGAATCATCTGTCCCAGTTTGCAGCTTAAAAGTCATACAGCTAAGTCTGAGCTAATCACTGTATACTCAATGAGTAGTCAATGGGAAAAACAACCCAGACACCTGCAGAATGCAGCTCCTCTCATTCTAACAGAGATACTTAAAATGGATCAGATGACACATCAACTGGATTTCTTGCCCCTGACTAGAAAGAGAATATAGGATGACAAATTCAGAATAACCTGTCCAGCATGTAGAAAGGTAAGCTGAACCCCATTCTTGTAAATGTATTTTTCTTGCTTTGGTTAGGGACAGTGACACCCAAGATCAGTAGAGGGTCTGAGCCAAGAAGTAATACTGAGCTGCAATTTGACTCTCCTTTGGGCTGATCTTTTCCTCTCGCAGCAGCCCAGCACTTAACAGAGGACCTGTTCTTTAGGCATTGAATTTACAAGGCCCACAGATCTATTCTCATGTTGCATCAGTACTTAAAAGGACAAATTACCTTTCTTTTTTTTCCTTCCCTTTGTGTACATTTGGCAAGCTCCATGTTCTTTTGAAATCAAACCAACAGGCTGCTGCATTATGCTAAAAAGCCCTTCCTAAAGCCTGTGGACCTCCAGTATACAGGTGAGAAAATACAGCCCATAGATCAATTTGCTACAGACCTTAGAAGAAAACTGATGCAATTGTGATAGGAATCAATAACCCAGAGATCAATACCTTTTTGTGTGTTCCTGTCCCTTAAAAAGCTGAGCTAAGAATTTACTAATGACAAGTCAAATTATTGCCTGGGCAAATGTGTTCTTGGAGGATTAAAATAGTTTGCAATTCCTGCCAGGCCTGCAGTGGCTGACAGCGTAATTTCGTTAGCGTAATATATTCCTAGGGCAAGAATAATTTGTCCAAATACACTTAAAATGTTTGGATGAAATCATCTGCCTTGCCTTAGGCTGCCATCAGAAAGCACTTATCAGGCCAAACCTTCAGTCTCCTCGACACCTGTGCAGCAAGGATGGATGCTGCTCCTGTGCCACGGCTCAGAGGGGTGTGAGAACCCCATGTCCTTCACTGGCTGGAGAGGAGAGGAATGGAGGACCATACATCTGTGCTAAGTTTTCCACTCCAGACATCTGGAGCAAAGCACCAGTCCTGAAAACATATTGTGTCGTGCTGTGCTCATTGCTGCCTTGGCTAATATTTTATTAATACTTCCAGTAGCTGGTGTTTCTGGGTGTACCCGCAGGCATGTTCAGCTGGACAAGTAATGGGAATTCTTCACAATCCAAATCAACAAAAGACTTGAAGGAGACAGAAGAAATCTT
The DNA here is from genome assembly GCA_013397115.1 of Edolisoma coerulescens. Taxonomy (NCBI): domain Eukaryota; kingdom Metazoa; phylum Chordata; class Aves; order Passeriformes; family Campephagidae; genus Edolisoma; species Edolisoma coerulescens. The sequence goes on along the minus strand of VWZW01006024.1, from coordinate 699,513 downwards.
TCTTTCCAACCTAATCATAATTAGAAAACAACAGACTTGATATTATAAAACCGTTCTCAGTTTCTTGGCTCTGGGTTGATGCTTCAGTCATCCTGGGCTCGGCCTGACCCTGGTTCCCCTCATGGAGCCTGGTCCCCAACTCCACTTGCAGGCAGATGTCCTGCCCCGGCTTTGGCGGTCCCTTTCTCCAGGGAGATGTCCCTGGTGCCCTCTCCCCTGTTTGTACTGCTCGTGGCTGGGGCCGTGAGATGGTCCCTGCCCTGCCCTGCCCTGCCTGCCTGGGGATCCCCTGCAGCTCCCTACCCCCAGTTTCAGGGGTCAGTGGCTGCCACCCATCCTGTCAGATTTGCACTCTTTGGTGGTGCTGACATAAATAACAATTTGCTGACTGCAGGAGTGATTTACTTTAAGCACTTTAGCACCTGCTGTTGCTCATTACAGGATTATCATGCCCCAGATTGTTCCTGGCAGCCCGGGGTTTACAGTGTTAGCACATGGCACATGTGCAAGAGTTACCTTACAGGGGTGGTGGGTTCATGCACTTGCTCTGTCCTCTCCACGACCCTGCTTCGTGCTAAGATCTCGCATGTAACTGGAAGACACATGTTTTAGACATGTGACAAGCAGAAAAAAAAATCCACAATTATATCAACATGCAGGCTTTTAATGGTAGATATCAGCATTTGACAGTATCTCATGGTTCTGAATAGCAGAGCATTCTCCACCGTTGGCTCGTTTTGTCACTATGTGGATACCATTGCAGTTAGCCTTTCCTGAGAAGGCTAAGAAGGATACAAAGATGGAACTTGTGCTAAGGGCTCTGCAGACATCTGGCATTTCACACTGTCCCCTGGGCTGGCATTCAGGGGGGGAAGTTATAACAGTTTTTAGGGCATATATTCCTAAACCCCTGGCAAAAATAGCTGTCTCACTCCTCTTAGTAATCTCCCCTGCCTACTTAATTGCTTTGATTGATGGTTCTGTTTTCTGATGTCTGCAGCACATCCTGTCTCACTGTAGCATTTCACAGGGCTGAAAACTTAGTCCTTCAACTTGTTTTGTTAAAGCTGGTCACCTGCAGCCTGAGCCATAGAAGAGTTCAATTATTTTCTGGCCTGGTAACCATCTGTTTCCTAGTGCCAGCACGAGCCACAGTGGTGCCTGCTATGACCTTCCTGAACTGTCTGTCCTCTCTCCTCTGACCATCAAAACTTCCACTGGAAAGTACTTGAATTGTACTGCTTAGTATGGCTCCAGGGAGCACTTGTGTGGTCTTAGGAAACTATCACTTAGGAGCAGTGCCCATGGCATTTCCAAGCAGGAAAGATGGAACAGTCTGTGCTCAAAGATACAGAAAATGGGAAAAAGAACATGCTGACACTACAGAGAACAAAGCACCCAGCTATTTTCTCAGCCAATGCTCTGCTGAGGTGCAACAACAAAAGAACCCCATCAGCACCAAAAAATCCCCAACCTAAAATGACCCCCCCTAAAATCTAAATAACAGGTTTATGCAATGAAAAACAGAACTGGTCCATACAAGCTTTGAGTTGTTTTGAGGAAAAGTTCAGCATGACTATAAAAACATTGTAGAACCAAAATTCATATAAACTTCAAATTTAAATAAGCATTGGTACGAAGCAGGGGGAGAGGAGGAAGGTTACTCTATAAAGGCCTTCAAACGGTTTACTTAAGAAATACCGTTGCGGAACTATTTTAAATCTAAAATTGTGCTCAGGGGCAAGGAAGACACTTCTGCTACGGAACAAAAGAGGTTTGCTGAGGCCATAATTTCTTTACTTGTAAAGATAAAGTTTAACAAGTTTAATGGACTGGTAAATTGTTATATAAAGAAAAATGAGAGAGATATTCTAAAGTAAACCTGCATACTTTTGTCATTCGTTTGAGCTGTGGAGTGTAAGCATAGCTGAGGTACTTGCCTCATATAACTGTGTGAAGACTCCTTAAAAGTATCTAGTAGATTTCTGGACCCTTAAAAAAATGGTCCAGATAGTATAGAATGTGTTTTATATTAAGAGCCAGATTTTCAAAGGACTTTACACGGTAGATTCAATGAGGGACAGAATTACATAGGACTTGCAAGTTATATTCCAGAAGGGGAACTTGCTGCTGACACTGTGCCTTGAGTGGGAAAAGTTAAAAATTGTAGGATGAGATTTGCATCACTTGGATGCTGAATGGGGGGAAGCCTAAGCCAGCCAGCCAACCAGTAGTCCAGGATGATAACCAGGAATGGTGGAGAGCCCCTGTCAACTCTGCTTTATCTTATCCAACCCAAGTGGGGAGAGCTTCCATTTCAGTTATTGGCCACTTCATGATGAAATGCAGCTTAACCAGAAAATTCTGCACTGTGCTCCATTTCAGAACCCTCTTTGGAACAGTTTAGCCTTTAGTGAGTTTCTTGTTACTGGAGTTTTCTACAGAGCAGAAGTAAATGCATCACTGCTGTCAATGCATGTACATTGCAACACACGTGTTTTTCACAGTCATCCAGAATTCTCTGGTGTTTGACAAACAGAAAACACTGTGCTGAAATGGTTAAATAAAAAAGGCTGCTAGTTGCTTTTCTTTAAAATACCATTTCACATTTTGAAATGTATGTGTATAAGAACTCTGAGAGCAATCATAATCAAGGGAAAGAAAAAGGTTTCCTTAATAAGGAATGCTGAAGAGATTTTGTGTAACCTTTTCACCCACTCAAATCAACAGGCAAATCAACATTTCTATTACGCACATCTCTGGGAGTGATGCTCTTTCCAGCTTAGTTTTTTCACTTTGTTGTTGCCCAAGAATCATTATTTTAAATATAACAGGTCAGTCTCCCTCTTCTATTTTTTCACTGACCTTAAACACAACTGATATTTAAGAGCCTGAAGTTGTGATTTTGACAATTTTAACAAAGCAGTGATATCAAAAGTCTTTTGTCTATGAGCTGATTAGTCAGGCTGGTAACTGTTGATAACTTCAGGCTTCTTCAGTGTGTGCAGAAATACCAGAAGATTTTCTCTCCAGGTATGACACTGTTATCAAAAAAGCCTTTTCTATTTGTATACATCTTGTCCTGCATTTTTAAACTAAGACTGTGCTGGAAGCAACAAAGGTGCTAATATCTAAAGTTATTTTGTGGCATCTGACTCTTAACTGGGTAGTGGAAGCACAAACCTGAGAAATGCAGACAGTTTTCAAGAAAAACTCCTTGATTTTTCTGGTAGAAAAGGTAGGAAATTGAAGTCAGCCTAGACAACATGTGCATTCAGCTTTTCTGGAATAAAGACACTACTTGATATCAGGAAAAAAAATGAAATAGAAAAAAAATACACTACCAAATGTTGATGCTTATTTTTCTAAAATATGTATTTTATTTTCAATTTAAAAAATGGACCCATCTATGGGAAGTCCTTTATACCAAAGGTTTTTAATGATTTTTAATGACTCACATTTATGAGTCTTGGTTTTGTCTTTGAATTCTCAGGTAGAAGGCACCATTTCAGCTGCTGAAAGCAGTGTTTTTGGCATGGAGGAATCCAGGTATTGCTTTCTGGGATTGTCTGTTGCCGTCACCATTACCAGTGGAATCGTGCTCAGTAGGGACTGAATGTACAGCCAACCTGCCCACTTGGAGGAGATGTGCATTCCATGGGAAAACTTGAAGCTAGTGTCTGACAAACCACAAAAATCTGCAGTACCCCTAATTTTGTTCTCAGGTGACAGTTATCTAACTGAAAGAGGATTTTCTTGGGTTCATAATAGGAGGGGTTTCATTCTTGTTGCTGTATTGTACCTTTAAGTATTGGGTACCTTCTTCAGGCTGGTAGAAATTTCAGGCAAGCCATACAGCTCCGTGGATGACATCCCATTCATCTGGGCTGGGCTCTTGGGAAAACATTTTTAAAAGGAGAAGTGGTTGAGCTAAGAATAGATGATTACTTCTAAATTTGCTTTCTAAGGGCCATTAAGTAATCAAATGAGCTCCTTTGATTGGGCGGAAAGCTCAGTAAACCAACGTTGTGCTGGGTCAGCATGTGTACTAGTGAGCACACAGGACGGAGGTTAGTATGGCTGGGTGGAAAGTTCCCAGTGATGGCCATGGCCTGTTCTCTTCAGGATAAAGTTTTTCATTAGGTGAACGTTGAACAGCCCTTACTTTGGTCTACACCACCTCCTGAGGTCACTCTGCAGGTGGTGACCCAGCCTAGGTGTCCGTATTTTAAATGTGAGACAGCAAGACAGCACAGTGTATGAAGTTACTTACCTTTAAGGCTTCATTTTATTTAGACGGTTCTGAATATGGAATGTTGTTATAATTAGGGCACTCGGCTGGGCTGTAGGAGATGATGATGATATGGTGACTCAATTTCTCACTTGTCTGTGGGATAACAACTGTTTCCTGTGGGCGTTGTCAGCACTATAATTCTGTCATGTTCTAGAGGTGTTTCCAGCCCGACATGACAGGCATTACTGGTTAAATCCTGCAAGAGTCCTCCAACTCAGAAAAATTAAACAAGAAAATTGAATGAATGGTGGAAACTGTGCATGCTTGTATTTTTTGTACACCAAGACATGTGATTATTTGTGTTTATTGGCTGGCCACGCAGAAAGATGTAATACCCAGATTTCTGCAGTGCCTAGTTTCTTGCAGGCTGCTCAGGCCATGGACTGCTTCTGCAGCACAGCAGAGCCCTGATCCTGATTCTTTGTGACAGCCACTTCCACCAGTCTAGACCGAGTGTGAGAAATCATGGCAAGTTAATCATGTTTTTCATCCTCCCTTCCTGAAGGCTAAATGTCTTCTCTGTAGGGACAAGGATCCTCCAAAGGGTAAAACAGAGCAGTCCACATTTGCAGGCAAAAGGACAGCCACAAGAGGAAATTCATACTCTCTTCTGCAGTGTGCCATGGGCATTACTTTGAATTAATGGTTTCAAAATCTCTCACATTCCGCTTCAGAAACTGATGGAGGAAAGGGCCCTTTAATCTTTCTTTCTTTACTGGCATGAGAACTGGACAAAATCTGCTATTTTGTCCTAACTGAGGTTGGTACAGAACATCCCTTATGACTGAATCATTGCCAAACACCCTTGGGTTAGAGAGATGAGCCTGAATGAAACTGTCAACTGTACTGGGAATATTTTCAGTTCCCTCCTCGTCCCTGGCTCCCCTGCTCTGCCTTGCTCCGTAACTTTTGAAGGAAACACATAGGATACTTGGCTCAGATTTTGGATTTCATCCAGGTAGATGTAGAGATGGAAACCTCTTCTTACTGTCCAAAGTGAGAGAAACGCACACAAAAAATACAGAGAACATTGGTATATTAAAACTGATTGGGATCAAATGGAAAATGGTAATAATCATAATAATAAGTAAAGTGACTTCACTCTTTGTTTCTTCACTTAAATAACTTTTAAAGTATGAGTTTATGTCTTGTAAGTTAGCTGTAGCTGATTTCATTTTAAATTCTGCAGGCTTCTCAATCTAAGCACAGAGATCCACCCACAAGAAACAGCTTGCAGACTCAGACCTTTAGCTGGAAGAGTTGGCTGACTTATGTCAATCAGGCTGCCAGTATATAGTCTCCCTACTCTCTTCTTAAAATAGCAGTAGCTAGTTGAAAATTTGTTTTCATGGGGGTGGGGAGGTGATAGGAATAATAAAATGAATTCATAAGCCTGGCTGTATATCATGAAATATATCTATTGATTCGTACATATATTAGACATTCACATGTGGTGAATGGCTCCAGAGCTCACAATAATGCCATTCAAAGGGATTTTGGCATTTAAAGGTCAAGTAGCACTGTATTCATTGGGCGAGCATAATCCAGAAAAAGAAAAAAAGCAAAAGTGAGCCCTGGAAAGAAAAATTAAGAGAACGATGGTGTATAGCTTGCCATTTTGCTTGCAAGTTGTTTTGAAGATCAGTCGCTGTTTTTTCTTGCCATTCACTGTGAAATATAGTTCTAAAAGGGGTATATAAAGATAAGCCTCTGGCGTAAAAATGGCTACAGTGCCTCTCTGCTGGAGATCAAATAGCCAAGGTGCTTTGAAAAGCAGAGGAAATAACAAAAAATTATATGGCAAAGTTCTGCTTTCTGCCTTCTGCTTCTTTCTTCAAAGAGCTGGCAACTGAGCTAGCCTTCCCTATGGTCCATGCTTTCCTCTATTTCTTTGCTTCAATTTATTTTTTCTTTGAAATTTTTTTCATCAGACAAAAAGTAAGTATGTTTAGGAGAATGTTGTTATTAAGGAAAGAGGACCAACTGAGTTATAAAAGCCCTCTTATTCATCTTAAAAGTCACTGAGTTGTGCTGGCAGAGGGCACACCGTGCTGCTATTTGCAAAACCCGAGGGCAAGAAACATTTTTTTGAGCTCTTGTTGTTACAACACTTTTATAATAGGCACAGTCAGAGCAAAAACCTTCAAGAAAAAATGTAAACATTTTTATAAATTTGTTCTGTTGCATAAGAACTGAAAGGTGAAACCAACTTTTTCCCCTTCCATACCAAAAATAGACTAGAAGCACAAAGATCAGATTAAACTCTCAACTTTCCTTGAACTCCCTTTAAGCTTAACACAGAAATGTGGTTTCGCAGCTGGACACTCTCCACATCTGTAAATCACTGTTTTCTACTTTTCCATACCATCCAGCTCACCTGAGAATCTGCCTTTGATGTGTGCTGTTAAAATGAATCTTTAAGCCGGATTTTTAAAAGACTGACATTTAGCTAGATGGGAAATAAAAACCGCGTGACTGTAATGATAGCACACACTCTTTATCCCCCAGCTTTTGGAAGGATGAAAGCACAGGCTTCTCTTCTTTCAAGGCATTTTCAAACTTCCAGTAATGAGTCAGCAGGAATTTATTGTCAGAAACAAAACACCATGACTGCCACTGCAGAGTTCCCTACAGAACTGCCATGCACATCAGCCTGGCTGGTTTGAAACTACTATATGTTGGCAGGGAAAAGAGGCAACACACTTAAATCACTTCCAATATGCAAGATTTCTAGAAAAAAAACCCAACACAGTGAAAGGTCTCCCACTATCAGATTATGATTTGTCACTGCAATATGGAACATGTAAAATGAAGGTTAAAGTGTTTTCAAACTCATCATTGATTTGGCTGTTCTTTTCACCAAGTTTCTAAATGCTGGTTTCACAATCTCTTAATTTAATAATGAAAAGACTAAAGAGCAAATTCTACATATGAATGTCTGTAAAAGACATAGAAGACTAAGCAATATATTTAAGTTGACTTAACTGGGAAAATTTAACTGGATCATGCTGAGATGTTGTAATGTACAACTTCTATGAACATTAATTTCAAGGAGTGCAACAGTTTTGTCTCTGAGCTCCTCCACTGTGGTACAAAACAAGGGCCCATGAAATGAAATGGGATTATTTTCCTTGGGAAGAACTTGAGCTGCTTTCCCCCTACCAGAAGAAGCCAAGATGGTGAGTGTTGTTGTTAATTTATTAAGCAACTACTACAACAGAGCTTGCTTTCAAGGAGAATATAAACTCTTCTGATTATTTTAACTAGAAGATAAATGAAGTTATTACTATTCCAACTATTATCAAATGAAGTTGTAACTATGAAGTTATTACTTTGATCTCCTGAAGCAAATAAAGGGGGGAAATGATGTTTTAGTAATTCTTCAAGTACTATCTGGTGATACAAAGTATATCCAAAGTAGGATTTTTCAGGAACTCAGAAGTCATTCTAGAAATTCTACAGTATTTTACACCCTGCCTAAAAATATGTCCCTGGGCGTAACTGATTTTTTCCCGTGTCATAACACTGAAAAAACACTTCAAAGCAATGAAAGGACTCATAAGAGGCATCTGATGCCTGGACTTCTGTCACCACCAGCCTGTGTCATGTCACAGAGGTATTCCTGACAGATGTGGGTCCTTCAGGATCTGTATCTCAATCATTCTTCTTCACTGCTGAGTGCCAATATGCCAGGTCTATTCATAATGCACAAGAAGACAGGCTGAGAGAGTTGGGGTTGTTCAGCCTGGACAAGAGAAGGCTCTGAGGAGACCTTATAGCACCTTCCAGAACACAGAGGGGGCCTGCAAGAGGGTAGGAGAGAGACTTTTCACAAGGGCATGTAATGATAGAAGAGAAGAGGTAATGGCTTTAAACTGACAGAGAGTAGATTTAGATTAGGTATTAGAAAAAAATTCTTTACTGTGCAGGTGGTGAGACACTGGAACAGGCTGCACAGAGGAGCTGTGAATGCCCCATCCCTGGAGGTCTTCAAGCCCAGGTTGGATGGGGCTTTGATCAACCCGGTCTAGAGAAGCTCGCCCTGCCCATGGCAGGGGCGTTGGAACGAGATGGTCTTTAAGGTCCCTTCCAACCCAAGCCATTCTAGGATTCTGTGATTCTATGATCTTGGCAAATGTATAACCTGCTCCTTGTGAGGAGCAGTTTCTCTTAATCTTATAATAGCCTAGGCCATTGTTCCTCTGAGTGCTGTTTGTGTGGCTGTACGTGTCATCACAATGGCACCAAGTATGTGTAGATCTGTCATGGGTGCTGCCTGAGACCAAGTCCCTTGGCACCCTGCTGTGAGTTACCTGGAAGCATTCCCACAAGCAGCTCTGACAGTTTTATACTTATGTTGTGCAGTGCTTTGGTCTCCAGAAACCAGGGCCAGACTTCTGTCTCAGGATTATGTATCACCTCCTCTAATGAGCTGGAAAACACACCAGAATACGGCGCTCGGAAACTTAGTAGAAACGACCATACAACAACCACTGAGGGAGAATTTTCACTCATCACAGCTGCCAAAGGAGCTATGTGCCAACAGGAGAGGCAATGCAAGACTGCAGCAAGCCACTAGCAAAACCCTTGTCCAAGAAATGTTGATAGTTTGCACTGCTACTTCACGAGTCTCAAACCAGGTTTGATTTAAGTGACCTTTAGATTTCCATTCACAAACAAAAAGGAATAATAAAATTTAAAGATGCTTTGAGCATGGGTCTGGCTTTCAGTTGTCCTGAGGATCTTGCTGAAGGCCTTGGCTGAGCTGGTTTACAGGCAGTGTGTGACTGTAATTTTTTTTTTTAACACAGGTGCCCATCTTCCCCTTCCCATCAGGTCAGCCAGCCAGTCTGCAGCTGAGCTCCATGGAAATACAGAAAGAGGAGTAAAGCAGTTGCAGTTAAAAAGACCATAAGTTACTCCTTTCTTTGATGGTGGGTGAGTGCAGGTTGCACTAGTCCAGTTTTTCATGCTAGAATCCCACTTTCCTTAATGACTGTCTTCAGCCCTCACCCCTGCCTTTCAGGCAGCTTTTAAAGCATGCAGAGGTACCAAGCAGAACCTTCTCATTTCTCCATATTTGCAAGCTGAGCATTGCTAAGACAAGTTTTCATGAGTGAAAGCATTTTATGAATGCAGGAGGATACAGTTGGCTAGGATGAATTTTTTCTTTTTTTTTTTCTTTTTAATCCTGTTACATGAATTCATGTTTCAAGCATTATTTCAGTGAACTCCAGAAATCTTAGAAAGACTTAGACAATCTGTGGGGGGTTTTTTTGGTGTTGTTTTTTTTCTCATGTTCAGGAAATTATCCAATTATCAGCCTATAGGAGTTATGATCCCTCCTTAAGTTGGGAAAATAGTCTTAAGATCCCCTCTCAAGACAAGAAAGCAAGCGAGTTGCTCCTAGAAAATGATTCCATTTTTGAGGCAAGTGCATTTTCACTGACATTTCCCTCTCACCTTTGAGAAAACTCAGCTGAGTGCCTAAAATAACAAGTCATCAATGTGTGTAAGGATGTGTGGAATGAAAAATTATATGGAAGGTAAATGACGCAGGAAAAGTAAAGGCCATATAGCTAACTGGAATGGAAAGGCGATTGTCCATCAGATTCAGCTTCCATCTAGCAATCACAGCCCAGATATCTGCAGGCAGGACAGCCACAGGAATGGACTCATACAACTCCAGGGTTCTTAGGAGAAGGTGGGATGATGTTCTTTATAGGTTAGACCATCTCCACTGGAGTTCCTTCCTAGCTGTGGTATGCACGGGATGGACCACAGCCATAATTTCTAGCATAGTGTACACAGTTTGCTCTGGATTATTTAACAACAGGAAATCAGGAAAAGTGAAATAACAAAAAAACCCCAATAAAAGCATGCAGTCTCTGTCCTGAGGCGGCTTGATCTAGGCACAAAAATGTAAGCATTAGTAAAAGGTTACAAGATCACTTATTTCTGCTTGTTCTGGTGCTGCCAACAGTTCTTGTCATTTGAAAATGCCTCAGCAGTGTCTTTCAAGGACCTGCCTCATCCCTTTGTTCTCCTCAGGGAATTTATCTATCACTAACCTTTAAAGAGTCTTATATTTTCACAGTTAGTGTTTGGAAGCACTGCAGAGTAGTTTGGAATATGCATCTGTATGTAGAGAGAGTTTTTCAGGGTAAAGCAAATTTTGCAATTTGTGACATTAAATTCCTAACACATCATATAAATGTGTTATGTTAAATGTCTGGTTATCTGGGCAGGGTAAAACATGATTTTATTTTTTTTTACTCAGTTTATATATGGCATTACCAACATAAATATGAGATGAGAGCCAGATTAAAAAATGTATTGAATTTTAATTAAAGCAATGGCTACTATGTGCCTAAGTTAATCTTAAGTGTAAATTACTATTCAGGTACCTTTTTTTTCCAGTTGAAGTTTATCTAATTTAAGGAGCTCAGGACTTGCCTCTTCACATCTTTTAATATACTGAGTGAGAATCAAGAGTGTGGGTTTCCATCACCTTGATTACCCTTGCCATCAGCAGGAGAAACTGTGCTGCAAGTAATAATAGCAATAACAAGATCATGTCCTTTTTTTTTTATTCCAGGCAGAACATTGTCAGTTTGCAGAGAAGTATAATTCTTGCCAATAAGATTAAAGGCTGTTTAGACTACCATCATTTGTGGTCCATGGAGAACCTGAAAGCAAAATGTTTTACCAGTAATACCTGCATAATCGTGATAAAGATACCAGTAACTTGTTTTCCTGAAATGGTTGTAGCTGCCCATAGCTACAGGCTGTAAATAAAGCTAAGTCTCACAAAGGAGAACAGATATTAGGCTCATAAGTAAGAATGTCTGCTTTCAGTATGAAAATGTCTGATCTAAGAAGCTTGAAGCTTGAAAAAAAATTGACAAGATTTTTTCAGCCCTACAGTGCCCCCTAAAATGAATCTTTACACTGCTGCTCTGTCAAAGCAGAATGGTGGGTCTGAAGATGAACTAAAGAATTGGGTCTGACTTACTGACCTTCTGTTTATTGAAAATAATTCTCTAACCAAGGGTTGTCTCTTAGGATCAGCAGTTGCATTCAGACATTACTCAGTGTTTAGCAGAAGGCAGCCTTGCAGGTTTGCAATGCTTCCAAGAACCGTAGAATCATAGAATGATGCAACTTTTTAGGCTGGATAAGATCTTTGTTAACACAGCACTGTCAAGTCCACTCCTAAACTATGTCCCTCAGTGCCACATCTACACACCTTTTAAATACCTGCAGGGATGGTGGCTCAACCACTTCTTTGAGCAGCCTGTCCCTATGCTTGACAAGCCTTTCAGTGAAGAAATTTTTCCATCTGAAGGAAAATATCTTTTAATTGCTTTTATTTTTAACTGATTTTTTTAATCTACAAAAAATTCAATTAGTTTAGGGTTGAATATAATTTGACTTATGGATTTATAAGAACCTCAGAAACATCAAAAACTATAAAAAAACCCCAAACCAAACAAACCCCCCCCACATTTATTTTGCNCCCCCCCAAATTCAAACTTGAACCTCTGGAATAGAAAACCTCCAGGCACCAACACAGGCTGGGGACCAATAGCTGAAAAACAGCTTTCCAGAGAAGGACATGGTAGCTTTAGTGGACAAGATGACCAAAAGCCAACAGTACACCCCTTTCTCAAAGAAGGTCAGTTCTAGCAGCTGCTGTCCTGTTTCTTTGGTTAACTTCTGTTCTGGACTTGCTCTTCAACTTCTTTAAACTGGGATAGTTTAAAGAATTTGTCACCATTTGATGACAAATCTGGGTGATTACAGTGAAGGCAGACTATCCAGGTTTTTTCTTCCCTTTTCCTTTGAATGCTGAAGACTTTCACACACCAGTTACTTGTGTGAAGACACTGACATTTCCATGAGCTGATCAGAATATGCATAAGAAGACTCAGAGGATTTTCATCCCTTTACAAAAGTTTAAGTGACACAGTCATGTTGGAGTGTTTTATTCTAAGAAACAGAAAAGAGTACCTGAAGAAGTAGTTTATTGCTCATACTCTGAATATTGTAATAATTACTTTCTATTTGAAAATAATCAGATGAATTCTTGCTGTTGTTGGGTTAAGTCAGTCGTTAATTATCTACAATTTCTCCTTTATTCAGTTAGTCTTTCTGCGTAATTAAAAATTCTTTCCCATCCAAAGGGAAGTCTGCATTCCAGCTGAGTCTGAGTCTCCTAGAGGGAAAAGGTTTTTTTCTTATTGCTGGTTTTTAGTCATCCCCTGCTGATATCCTGTCGTCCAGTCAAAACAGAATGAATTTGCAAGAGGCTTTCAGCAGCAAAAAAGTCTCTGAAGCTTTGCTGTAAAATAATACATGCAATGTACTGGAAAACAATTGAGCTCACAGTGCTGGAATATAAAATCCTAGTAACAACCACTAATCAGTTTGAAACACCAAGTCCAATATTAATTTGAAACAATTTCATCTTCTTGGGCATTGTCAAAATGGGAAGTGGCTGTAATAAAGACACTAACACAATTAACTTATAAAAGTGTATTGAGTGAAGCAAATAATCACATAGAAGTTTTAACTGATTGATAAATATGTGGTCAGATTTCACCTTACAGTGCTGAAAGCCTTGTCTGTTTTGCCTGAGAATATTGTGACATGCCTAAGAGCCATCAGGCATGATGCCTAAGAGCATCTAAAATGACTTAGTATCCAAATGAAGAATTTAAAAAAAACCCCAAAAATTTCCTAATTAATTCAACTCACTAGATTGCCTGCAGACTGTCAGTGCTGATGTGAGGAACTGGCAGATTCGTGCACAGTTAGAGACAGATTCCTCTAGAAGCCACCAGAACGGAATCTGAAGATAGTCTACAAATACACACGGTGTTGTCACTATGGAATCCTCTGGGAATCATCATGTACATCAGAAGAGCACAGAAGACAGTCTAGATTCTGTATGGAACACAGGATGGAAGGCTAATCTGAACATTATCTATGTTTTAAAATCAGTTTTATTAAATTCATGAACACTGTTGAATGGACACATTTTTCCTTTTTTTTTTTTAGTAGATAAATAAGTCACTTCTCATACTTTTTTTAAGATTTGTGTGAAGAAAATGAGACATACAATCCTTGTTGTGCTGAAATAATTCTTAAAATATTAAGATTTTTTTGTGATTTATGGCCAATTCAGACAATTAACCTGTTACAGTAATCATGAAATTTAAATTGTTTTATACAACCAAAGAATTTGGAATGCACAAATGCTTTCCAAGTATTAATTATTTATCCAGATATTTTTCTATGCGTGTTACACTGTGAACTTGAATGTGCAGAGCCCAACATTTATAGGGTATTAGACAAAAGCAATGGGCCAAATTCAGACAGGTGAAGCTCAGCCAGATTTTTGTGTATGATTCAGTAAACTTTTACTGCCTAATACTGAAAATAAATCATGCAACAATGCTATGCCGCTCGTTGTTTACAGATCTTCCTTTTCAAAGGTGAAATTTCACTTTTCTCTATTATTATCACAGTTCAGAGTTACTGGGAACAAAGCTGATCTCTTGCTAAGGAACAGTGCAGTGGAGGAATGCGAGAAATGCAGGGGTTCTGCTAATCCAAAGTACAGTCTCATCTGTTATCCAAGTCTGGTACCTGAGAAGCAGAATCTTGAGCCTTCTAATTTACTCTGCTTTTTGCAATTCTGGATTAATCTGGAATACAGGTATTTTGCTGGTGTCACACCTGGTCACAAGGCTGGAGGTTGAACACTATCATATACCATGTAACTCCTTATTACCCTGTTTTGTTCCTGACCCATTCTTGATTTTGGGACTGCAGTAGCCCCTGAATATGTTGCGTAACCCAGTAAAGAAATTTTTGTATCTTTTTTTTCCTATGGTGATCTGACATGAAAAATCAACGCTTTAAATTGTTTTCCAAGTTATTCAGGAACACCTTAATTTATCTGAGATTTAATTGATGGAAAGCACAATTTTCAAACAGTGCGTAACAGCATGGACGTTCCCATGGTGCTGTGTAATATGTAACGACTTTTGCCATGAAACTGATTTCTCTTGATGTTGTTTTCTATAAATGTTGTTTGATCTAATGGAACTTACTTTAGAGCTCTACTGAAACAAATAAATTACCTCTTGAAACTTTTCCCAGTATCATCTAGCATTCTAACCCTATACATTTTAGTTTCTAAAACAGATAATTTTATATATTGCTCTACTAGTTTTTGAAGATGTCTGGAGTAACTATAGTAGAACTTCCTTTTATAAAACAAATAATTTTTACTCTCTGATGAGGCCTTCTTCTGCTAAAAAAGTCAATTTGATAATAAGGGCTTCCATTAGGAAATAAATTTTAAGCAACTTTGAAATATGTGAATTAAATTTGTTCTTCATTTACAAAACCCAATTTATAAAATATGTACTTTTAATAAGATCACAGTTATATAGGAAATATCAATATTTAAAAAGCTCCTGAGCCTGAAGACTTGTTTTTTACTTTCATTTTTTTAAACAATGGTGAAATAGAGTATCAAAGAATACAGTATTTCTGCACTGTTATGCAGTTAAAGGCATCTTAATACATTTTATTTTGTAGTGTGCCTGGTAGATTGAAATCTACTGTAGTCTGCTGCAAACTGCTGCTCATTTTCTCACAGATCACAATGATTTTTTTAGTCAATGTTCTCCTCTCATTGAATATATGGAGGACAGCAAAAAAGTCTTATGCCAGCAACTCCCCATACAGCTGCCTACTAAGGACTGAGGCATCTGAAGTTGATTAAAATCCTTTCTTTTTGGCATGCAGTGCTTTCTGTGCATATCCATAATACCCTGTGGCATTGTATGTCCAGGAGCATCTGTCTTCATAGGTGAAGTACTCAGCATGGCTCACCTCTAAAACCTACTGAGATCTAGAAACTTGGGACAACATTCATTTCACCCAAATTGCAGCCTGTTTTAATATCACTTGTGTACTTTATGGGACACACAGGCACATGTGAAAAGCTTCAGCTGCCTCCAGCACAACTATTTTAAACTTCACCTTCTTATGACTGTTCTTCTTGGGTCTCCTACAGCTTTGAATTAAGGCAAGAGTGGATGTCCCAGTACCCAGCTTGCACCATTCTGTGCTGCTCATACCTACTTGTATGACTGATCGAATTTTTTTTTACTTCTCAAAACAGGAGATTAAATACTGCCTTTCATAACTACAGAATTGGTGGAGCTGAAACCTGGAACCCACGTGTCATTTAAGTGGTTGATTCCAGTGACATGAGTGGTTCTAAAGTAGAGGCGCAAACAATTGTGATTAATTAGAGCAAGGCACTGAGTTAGATTTCTTTGAAATTGTATTTCTTGTTAAAAGTCAGACTGAGCCTGAAATAAGAGGAGATGGCAAAATAATTTAAAAAGGCATTTATTTTTAATACTAGCGGGAGACCATAAGAGAGATGGTCAAACAAAAAGCATTTTATATGGCAGCAGCTGAAAGAGGAAAAGCAATAACATTCATATTGTCATTTTTCACAGGTGACTTGTTTAGAATTTTTCAGAGAGCTATTACGGTCTCTGAATGGTTAATAGGGAATTGTGTATTCATAACCTTTTCTCAAGGGGTACTTCAGAACTACCAAATATTTTACTCCTCCAATTGTCTTCTGGGTCCCTGATCATCAATACCATATACACTGCTTCAGGGTAAGCACTCCTTTGGGCTGAAACATTTATTTCCCTGCAAAATAAAGTCTAGGTGCAGTTCTGGGGATAATTCAGTCCAAAAAGTGTTCTCCAAAGATGGTACAACCCTACACAAGCTATTAACTCCTGCATCACATTCTTGCAACCCACTCTCAGTGGGCTCTGCAGCCTCAAGCAGCCTTACATGTCTCCTCAAAACAGGTAATACATTCTTTCTGTTTCATGATATAAAAATATAGACCTTGATAGGCTGAGAGATTTTTTTCAATTTCTACTAGAATATACAACCTATTAAAAACCAATTATGTTTCTCATCAACCAGGGCACCATGTAGGTCCTTGAGAAGGAAGCCCAGGGCTAGTTTGGATACAGCCAGCTTGTTCAGGCAGGGGAAGTCCCAGTGCGGACAGGAGCCATCCTGCACCTCATAGTACAGGGCTGTCCCTGTAGGAAATGCATTTGGCAATGCAGGTACAGCCAAAGAAACTAAGCTTTACCAATTGTTCAGGCAACTGATGGCAAACAATTGTGTTATTGGCAACAAACTATCAACAGCAGAACCTCCCTTCCACCACTCCACCGCACTACAAAAAATACACATGCTTTGGTTGGTCCCACAGAGCCTGTTTCATAGGTTTTGTATCTTGCTGAGTTATTCATACACTTTAATGTGTATCATTCCACAAAACGTATTTGTCTTTGACATACACTTCTGCAGTAATGTTACTTTACTAATGCAAATGGCTCCATTGGGTCTCAGTGATTAGCTATGTACTTAGGTATTTTTTGCACTTGGTCCCAAGCCACGTTCAGAGTAAAACTGGTATAGGTATGTTCCACCATGACCTCTAAATAAAAACATCTGCAGTCCAGTGACTTCAAAGTCCCTTGGGTTCATAATACTTACCTATAGTAAAATGGATGCTTTTTTGGTCTGGGAAAATGACGTCCAGTCAAACTACATTTTTTGTTGTATCCATTCCCAGCTTTCATTCATATGCCAAATGTTTACTGTTGCTGCAGCCCTTGAAATTTTATTAAGAATTTTGCTGCTGTTAGCAATGTGCTGAACCAGGGTGGGATTTTCTTTAATATAAATGAGCAAACCTAAGATGAACAGCTCAACACAGCTTTTCAGCTCTGCAAACTTGGCTGTGCTTTAGAGAAGCTGAGTTCATTCATCGGAGCTGTTCTCACAGTTTTGAGCAGCACATATAATCTTTCCTTATACAGTTACCCTTTTTTCTTCAATCCCTAGCACCTTCTTAGAGCTACTGGGCATACACACTATTTTATGTTATTTCTTAACAAAGTAAAATTCTGTGATTCTTATGGTTTAATTAAAGGCAAAGATTTCAGTAAGTAATTAGGTTTACTGATTTCTAGGGGGCTTAAGTACATACTTCAATCAGCATAGAGGTAAATGTTCTGCTAAGTCATAATTATGGTTTGTTTTTTAATAATTGCATTATCTGTCCTGTATTACTCAGGACACTATCTCACCCATGCTCAGCTCTACCTTTGGATGTCTTTTTCACCTTATCCTTCTAATATTTGTTCTCTATTTGTCTTTTTAGTTATTTAGAAACTGCTTCTTTGTTTACTTTTGGAACACAAACCTTTTTGTTTTACAGATCCCCCCCCCAAGCAATCTTTCTATCACTTGCTAAAGATCAAACTTCAATATCTGTAATTACTGAGGAAGGTGCTTCAAATCTAAGGAGAATGCACTTGGTTTTATTTTACCATTAATGTGATCAGCAGAAATATTACTTTCCAAACATCTTCAGTCTGATGATGCCTTTTTGCTTTTTGCCTTTTTATCTTTTCAAGATAAAATATGAATCATAAACATACAATATATCTCTTCACCTCTCTTTAAAACTCAATCTTAGAAAGAAAACTTCCAGCAAAGATCTTCTAAAGATACTTCACAGAAATCTGTAATGCAATTACAGACACACACCTCCAGCCCCTGAAATTTCATAACCAAGGACTGTAGCAACAACCCTTAGGAGAGGAGTGGAAACTTTCATTTCCTATTTAGTTTTCATTTGTCCCTTTTGGGAAAAGTAAGGCAATATTCAGAGCCTACCATCACTGCTCTTCATTTTATTGTATTTTATTGCAAATCTATGTCTGCAAAGAAGGCAGCAGAGACTGAGCCTGCCATCAAGCATACATAGGAATACTTCACAGATATATTCTACCAGGATAATAGAAGCAAAAGAGACAATTAGACAGTATCTGATGACCACAGAGGCACACCAGGGTGAAGGACAAGCTTTAGGATTAAAGATTTAGGAGGATCCAGGGTAGAGACTAAGCTGAGAAGATCCTGTCTGTCACTACTTGAGGCACACCTGGTATCATCATTCTGTATTGAGTCCTTTAACTCAGAACTCTGTGGCCAGAAGGGTGAAGGGTTTGTCTTCTGCTGGTCGTGGCAAGACACAACCACGTTCCCTCTGCTAAAGCCCGGGCATTATGTGGCAATTGGCTTTCCAGAGTGCTCAGCAGGGAGAGGCAGAGATGAATGTGCACACGCAGCCCCTTCTCCCATTATCACACAGTACCCATTTCCACAGGCTGCTGGTCTGATTAACAGCTGATGCCAGTTTCCAATTGTTGGTATAATAGAACTGTTAATTTTATAAATGCCTTAATACTCAACACATAACCTAATACTTGCAAGAATAAGAACTCCCTGAATACAACATAAACTGGGACTAAGAAGGTAAAAGAATATCTCATACCAATGGCCCATTACAACCCCCCTCTGCTTTTAGGGGTTATTTATACGCCATTTGTATTACAGTCACATGCAAAGGGCCCCCACTGCAATATACTGAATCATAAAATAAATGGCAGTATTTTCTTTAGCACTGTTAAGGTAAGAGGCATATGCTTGCAAGTATTGCACAAATCACACTGTGGCAAACATTTTCAAATGAAAGTCTGAGAAACCAATGGGCTGTACCTCTCAAACAGCAGGTATGTTATATATATTATACATGTTATAGGTTTGACCCTGGCTCTGAGGGGTAGATTTATGATTGCTTGGGATAGACTAAATTCCCTTTAAGGCTGCTGTAGTGTATTTCATTTTAAAAACAAAACAAAACAAAAAATCTGAACAAGGCAATTTGCTTTCCTTTGAATTTTAGCTTATTCTTGCATACAAGGGAAAAAGAAAGATATATAAGAAACTCACAATAAAAGGATGGAGAGGCTAGGATGCACAACGTAAGAGGATCTGTACAAATACTAAACAGTTAACCTTCCCTGTCTTATTTTGCATTGTGTCTGATGTGTGTACATGGGCATACCTACATATCTTTTCCTTTTCCTGTTTCTCTCCCATTGTCAGTGATTCTTCCCAAAGTATATCTTCTTATATCAGGCTTGTAGGCAGTACCTTGTCTTTCATCTTTATATAATGACTCTCCCCCTCAGTTTTCAACACAGCAGCCTGTTTCTTCCTCTCAGCCCCCACATGGCAATCACCCCCTCTTTGCCATTTAGCTATGCAGTCCCTCAATTCTCAGCACATACACACATCTGAATTTTCATAAATTCAGGAATATACCTGTTCTGCTTTTGTTCTGCTGGATTCTACTTGTGGGAAAACATGCCAGGACTCCTTATGTACCTAAGGGAGAGTATTTTAATCTATAGTATCTTGTAACAAAACCAGTCATATACATGATTTATTTAGAGTATCATCTAATGAACTGGCTTTGCTTAAGTTTGGTAGACACACTGCACCTCTTTGTTTAAAGTTGGCACACCATGAAATATAGATGGGGCTGACCCAAAATAGGTGGAAATTAGTGCTCTTTAAAACCTATATTCACAATTTTAATTTTAACTTGCATCTCTGAGAGCATTTGAGAGTAGAAAGACATAAGAGCACACATTCCTGCTGATTAGACCAGTGGCATTTTACATGCATTTTATTATCAAGCACAGTTATAATACTATAAGGAGCAGCATATGTTTTAAAGGCCTATCTTTACTTTGTTTCCTCTTTTTTCTTCACCCAGCTTTGTGCTTGTTTTATCCTTTCTCACCCAGAAGCTTTTTGTCTCCTCTCTAGCTCCAGAATGAAAAAGTATGAACACCAAAAACTCTGCAGGGAGTTCAGGAAAATCGCTATTACAACATTTCTTTCTGCAGTTTTCGTGGCTTCTTACACAGATGGAACGGCAGAAAAGGTGCAGAATCTAGGGCAATTCTTCCAGCTTTGCACTATACAGCATGTGGCCACGGGGAAACTGAAGGACTCACTGTGTATGCCCAGTAACAATAAAGCAATCCCAATTTAATGCGAAAGGAGGAAAAAGCATTTTTCAAACCAGATATTCAAGGATTCATCTTACTATGGAATTCAGCCTTAGTCTGTATAGGGTCACTTCAGCTCCCTTGCAAAAAAAAGCTATCAACTTCTAACAATATTATTTTTATCTCATAAGCCTGACAAAAGCACATCTTTTGCCATAGGTACATTTTTCAAAACTATTCACACAACTGAAAAGTAATCATTATTCTGATTTTTTCTTTCTTTCTGATCCACCTTTGCCCTTTGCTTCTTTCTCCCTCTTGCTCCGTGTTTTTGTTTACCAATGGAAAGGGAGAAAACAGAATGCAACATAAGTAATCCTGGGTTCAGATACCCGCTATCTGCTGGACTATTTCTGTATCTAGCATCATCAGAGATTCGATAAAATATGGGATCCCTGGAAACCAGAGCCCAGGAGTTACATGTTTGAGTAACTAGTAAGTAGGCAGTATGGTTATGCTCCTGCATGCTATCTGTGTGCAAAGGTAACATAACTTAAGTGAGCCAGAGGGGAGTGTTGATTATTCTGTAGTCTTACTTTCATTCTGGAATATGAAGCAGCATAGGAAGACAATTTTCTTGCTGAGATTATGGATGCTTGGGGAATATGCTGAGCTGCCTGAGGAACATGCAGGGATTGCATAAATGTATCTGTCTGGCAGACATTTGCTGAGAGAGAGATTTTCTGTACTGGCTTAGCTAAAGATATGAAACTCATAAAATTCAGTGATAGCTCCTCTAAAGTAAGGAGCAAATACTTTCAAACTGAATACTTACCCGAACTTTCAGCATGTCTTTGGCAGTGTTGAGGTGTGGACCATCCATTCTCCCACAGAGACTCTTCACAGTGTCTGGAGGATCACTGCCAGCCTGCTGTCCTTGGTGAGCAAATCATATCCATCAGCTGCCTCCTGATCATCTGCAGCACTGGAAACTGTAAGCAAATTGGAGAAAAGGAAAGAGCTCAACCCTCTGGAATTCCTGAAAATGTTTTGAAATAAGACACCTGGCTAGAGAGAAAGGGTATTTGAGTCTGTGCTGAGGAAAAGATTAAGAAGCTCTCTCACCATTGGACATCCAAGAAGTAATATAGGCAAGATGTGCAACTGGCTAAAATCCATTTGCTGTGCTGCTCTGAGAACAATTATTTCAGCATCTGCCTTAAGAGTGAGGGAACTTTCTGCATCTGATGGTAAATTGTGTTTAATCACTTTTACATTACTGGTGAATTTCATCTAGCTAAGTGATTATCATAACATTGTGCAACGGATTTATCACTTATGGAGTTATTCCCTTTTGCAGGTTTAATTCTGTGTTTTACTAAAAAAAAGAAGTCCAGGTTCTTTACCAAGAGTGCAAATTAAAACAATTTCAGGCTGATACTTTTATTTTGCTTTTAAGTATTTTTTTCTGCATCTTTTGTTTTTCAAAGCATTTAAATAGCTTGACTAACATGGGAAACAGGTGAAAATGTTTTAATTCTTTAATAGCATCTATCTACCAACTTTTGTTGTGTACCAGCTTATATAATGCTCAAATCTATGCTGAAACGGTAACTAATACTTCTCATAACATATGTAAGGTATTTTAAATGATAAAGACCATTATATATATTTAAGTTCTTAAGAATAAAGAAAGGTGCATTTTCTGAAAGATTAGCTGTCAAACTTTACATTGCTTCAATTTTCAATGAAAGGCTTTAGGCCACTGTCAGACAGCAGGAGAAGGCTATCCTGACATTAAGAAGGCAGCTAGAACAGGGGAAATATTCACATAGTAACATAAAAGAATCCCTGTTAAACCATCTGAGACATACACATACAGGATATTGAGGTTTCATGTTTTTCTCTGCTATATGCAAGAAATAATACTTTATATTAACTTACTTGCCATCTTAAAATGACTGAGCTTCATGTTTTCTGCATGGTTTGGTACTTTAAAAGTGGGACAAGTAATTATCTCTTACATAATAAACCATCTGCATGGATATAATTAAACATTTGCTCATTTGTATTTGATATTAAACTAGAAAAAGAATGTGGTTAAGTAGCATTTATCATGCAAAAGATGTCAAAATCAGCTGAAAATCCATCTATAATATCCTGGTTAGTTGCTAAGCTTTTGAAGGGGTCTTGAATAGATCTCAAATGTGATGCTGCATAACTCAGGTTGACATGGTAACATGCATAGTAAGGAAAATCTCAGCTTTATTATCAACTTCATTTTAATTCCCTCCCCTTTTCATATGCTCCCCTCAGTTTCTGGAGTAAATGTATCTTAAGAGTCTCTGATTGCAACTCATAATTATTTGGTGTAATTAAGATGGCGTGCTAGTCTTTTATTTTGTAGGCTGCAGAATAGTAGCAGGTCTATGAGATGAATCCCTAGCAGCATTTTTTTAATGACCATGTTAAATTTAGTGCTGTTCTGAGAGAGATTATGTGTGTTGCTTGGCTAATGGGATGTTTGCTATATTCAGACTGATCTGGCAGCACTGTGCCTGAGGAAACAGGCAGAGAAGAAATTCTCTCAGTGTAGCCACTCTTATAGATATATAAGCTGTTAAGGGTCAGTGACCACAGCCATAGGTCCTGGAGACTCTTGCTGAGAAGAAAAGGCCAGAAGAGTCCTAGCTTGAGAACCCAGGCTGAAAGAATGATAGCAGGGCAGAAAAGGACTCCATAAGCCAGAGGGGAAAGCAAGTTTGCAAGGACAAAACTGAGACACAGTCAACACTTCTTTATATATTTGGATAAAACGGAGGCTTCATAGCTGACTGTCACAAAATTATATGTCTTAATGTAAACAAATCTTATATTGTTAAAGAAAATCTTTCTAAGAGCTGTATTTCTTCTGAAAAATAAATCATATTTTGTTTTTAACAAGGATTCACATCTTTGTACATTCCTTAAGTATTTTCTTCTGTGCATGAGAGAGCACTACAGATTGGGGTATGGTGTGGGATGTGTCTGGCACCTTATAGCATGTGATTGAGCAGAGGGAGGAAGGGAGGGAAGAAAGGAACTGCAGAGCTAAGATATCCTCTGTGGAACACGGCAGTCAGACTAGGAAAGCAAAGTGCTACACTGCATGAATGCATGAGGCACAGACAGAGATAAAGAGGAGAGGCAGGACCTGTTTCACTGTGTGACACTTCACAGGTTGCTGACTCAAACTCACCCAACCCTTTTGCGTAAGTCATGGATGATGAAGTGCTTCAGCTCCAAGACTGCTTGAGGGATAGGAGAACTGTGAGATTCCACAGAGGACAAGTAAAGGCAGAGTGACCGAAAAAAAAAAAAAAGCTTAGCTGAATCTTTCTCTGCAACCTTGACATTGGTTATTCTTCAACTCCCAAAATAACTTGCCACTTAGAAAAGTGAGTTGTTACCATCACAGCAGACAGCAGTGTCATGGAGTAAGAAGGGAGTGTTCAAGTTTGTCTCCTGGCTTTACAGGGAAACCTTATCTATCATGGAAATTTTGACATCATTGTGAGAGATCCCTTACAAAGGAAATGTAATTAAAGAATTAGAAATACTTGAAAAGGAACCTGGAAAATGAAAGAAAAGATCTTCCTCTTCTCTGATAACTGTGAAATAACAAGATTGAAAAATGGTTGAAACTAGCTTCTGTGACAGCTTCTGGGTGTCCATGGTATCCCCACATACCTACATAATGTCTGATTCCTTCCACAATGGCACTCCAGAGCACAAAAAAAAACCAGCAGGTTTTTTTTTTTAACTTAGAAGTGGGTTTTCTGTTGTTCGGATAATTCTTAATGTAATAACCCTGGTAAAATTAAACTGAGGGAAGAAAACAAGAATAATTGTTTGGAGGCAGTTTCCCCTTGGCCTACATCACCCAAAAAAGAAGAACGAAAAGAGAAGTTTTAGTGTCACTATCTACTGCAATATGATCAATTAATTGTTAAGCCTAAATAAATGCTATTTTTCCACAAAAACTTCCTTTATTGAAGCTTCACAAACTTAAACTATGCATGATTTAAGGTTCTTTAAAGCTTTAATGATGTATAATTCTGTGTATGAAAAACAGCCTTTTTCATAAATTTTCAAGGGATATTTGACACTAAACTTCTGTATACTGAAGCAAAATTAATTAGTTCTTCAAAACAGAAAACTCTGAATTTCACTTTCATGGCAAATTAGATTTTGCTTTGTTACTCTCTAAGAGCATGTGGATTAACTTTCCTAATACCACTTTCCTTTCTATCAACAATGGTTTGAATGTAATCTTAAGATTTGTCTTTGACTTCTTTATGGCTGTTAATGGTAACAGCACCTTTTTATCAAAATTTGTTTGTAAAGTTATATGTGAATTTATTTCACAATGACTGCACCTAAACCTTCAAAATGTAACTCCATACATGGCCAAGCAGAAAAAGAGTTATTGGCCAGCTACCCCAGTCTCTTCTAGACCTCATTAATTTACCCCCACAAACATGGTTACCCGATTTATTATCAAAGGACTGAGCTGACAATCCAGAGAGTTTTAAAATTACAGAAAACATCAAACTATGCCAGCCCAGAGCTTTTGCCTTACATTTTTTATAAAGTAATTCTAAAATAGCAACTCTTAAAGATATTTAATTTTGAATCATCCCAGATCATTGTCTTTTAGACTGGCTGAAGACTTTCCAAGGTCAAGTTTTTGATGAATTTTAGGCTAATTCTGGTTTGGTGCAGTAGAACTGGAGGTGCCTGGAACTGTCCAGAAGGGTAGTGTGTTGGGCTGATTTCATTTTTTTTATTTATGTTTCTAAAGTCTGAGTCCAGTTTTAGGCATTTAAGTTTTTTCTCTGGGGGAAGATGAGAAGACTGTCAGCTACATTTAGTTGCCTTCTCCATTTACTGCCTGTTTAGTTTCTCTCAGAGAGTCTCTAACTTTCATTCTGTTTCCTCTGTGTATGCTGATTTAGTTGTCTGTGCATCCCTGACACAATCTATGATGACTGTGGAATATTATACTTTGATCTGATTTTACCTTGAGCCATGTTACCACAAGAGTTGCAATTAATCCTTCATTAAAAGACTGCTAATTAAAACAGTCTGCTCTGTCAGACACAAAACTTTTACTGCTTGTATATTACCTTAGGTTTTTTTAGCAATATTTAGGATTGATACCTGTGACCATTTTGTCTTTTACCTGATGAACCTTACAGAAGTACCCAACCTTGTGGTAGCTAAGATTAGCTAAATTAGCATCACCAGAGATATTACTAAAGAGCATTTCTCTAGACCTTATATTTTAGATAATTTGGAAATAAAATTATTTCCTGCTCAGAATACTAAAATAATACTTACTATTTATGCATGCACTGATGGTATTAGACAGTTGGGCTGAAATCTCTAAGATAACCATGATAGATTGAGGGTTGAATCTCCTCTAAATTATTCAGAAATTTGCTTTCAGCAATAACGTAGATAAATCTTTAATCAAATGCAATGGAATTAATTCTACCTGCTGCAGCTCTTTGTCCTGGGGTGGTTGAGTGGAAGGCCCATAGCTACGTTCTCGGCTGCCCATCAGCAACAGCTTTTTCTTACACCTCTAACCTGGGAATGGACTGTGAGAGAGGATGGAATCCAAATCCTCACTCAGAAAAATGCCCAAAGGATCTGGTTCAAGTTGTAACAGGAGTTGTGGAACCCAGGTGAAACTGCTTGGCAACCTCATATGGCCAGTGTGTCACAAAAAACAGTATCTAAAAGGTGAAAAAACTACTCCTGTGCAGTGAAAATTTGAGACACTTCCTGGGTCACTAAAGTCTTCCTTCTTCATTTCTCCTCTTTGAATGACCTGAGATTTTCCCTGCTGTTTCCTGTTTCTCTCCCTCACACATCCCTTAGTGACTTGGGACACACTGGCTGATTACCTACCTGAGGATGAGCTTAAATCTATCCTTCCCTCTCCTCATAAAATCCCACCTCAGCTACTGTGATGTTCCAGCCCTCTTGGCAAAAATATATTATTTGGGGATTTACTGCAAAAGTGCCAATAGTTGGTGAATAATTTCACACTCTAAATTCTTTTGGGAAACAACTCCTTTTCACAAGTAACGTTTGTAAAAATTGTATCCCAAGCCTAGCCCTTCTAACTTATTTTTAAAATGCTGGTAAACAAAACTACCACATATGCTGTTCTTAAGTCATTCAAAAAAACCCAGTTTGTGCATTTATATTCATAAAACATTCCAGCTGTCTTTCCAAATGAAAAAGACAGTCCTGAAATCTTCAGCCTAGAGCATGTGAATACCACTGAGATTGAGTTGAGGTTATTGTTAACATACATATTCTAAATTATTTAAAATGCTTCTGCTAAAGGTTACCAGACAGAAAAGACTATCAATTCCCTTTAACTAATTTAAACCAAAGATCAGCAAATCAAATCAGCAAAACAGCTCTTTAAACATGTCCTTAATCATACCTGAAATAATAATATCTGATAGAAAAAAAAGAGACATAAGTCTGACAAGCCATGCTGAAGGTCTTTTTTTGACATAGTTAAAGCATTCATGGAATATCAGAAAGTGAAATAAGATAACTTTCCAATACTGAATGTGTTCGCTTTACAATGGGACCTCTTTTCATTGGAGAAAGATGTAGAAATAACTTTGAGAATATTTTATCCGATGACCAGCAGGTAATTACGTCTGCTCTGTGTAAAGAGAATTAACTACTGGTCTGCAGTTTAAAAAGATGAATTTCTTGAAGAAGTCATTTATAAGCAAATAAATGAGAAAAAAAGTCTGTAACAGTGAATGATTTTACCAGATTCAAAAATGCAGTTGTGCTGTTAGAGAGAATATTGTCTTTTTGTCAGCCTCAATGAAGAGAAATACATAAGGACATATAATAAAGCAAAAACTTTTCTTTTGCTCATTATTTTAAGTCTGGACAAGTGAAGTAGCAACAACAAACATATGAGAAATTATCAGTGAGAAATTTTATAACCAGAAATACTAAGGAGAAAGAGGAATTAAAAAAAAAAATACTTTGAAAAAAATTAATCCTAGCAAAATCACAGGACTGTTATTAGAAGGAAACAGGTGAAATTCTCAATAACAATGCAGAACAGACAGGAATATTCAACTAATATTTCTTCATAATATGGTCCCATCCCAGTCATGAATGCCATATATTTTACCTAAAGTAAGATGGAAATAATTTTTAATACATGAGGAGTTTATAAAGAAATAATGTCTGGCTGTACAATTAATGTTGCTATTCAAGAAATTCTAGGATGTTAAGGATGTAATAAAAACATGGATAAAGCCAGGGTTACATTTGGACAACATAAAAAAATATGACCTTGATTATACAATTCTATCTATGATGGAATCACTAGCAGGTAAAACAAATGGAGTCCTGATATGTGACGTGATCAATACAGAAAATGATTGTGTGATTAGTGACAATGAGCATGTCAAATTTGGCAGCTTTCTGGGTGAAACTGCTGGATGTGATTGATAAAGATGACTGCATTGGCATACGCTTCTGTAAAGCGGCAGACATACAGCATTATATCACCCTAATTAAGTGATTAGCATTGTACAAAATCAGTGTAACACACAACAATTAATTGTGAAATGGCTAAATGGCAGATCTACAAAAGTAAGTATAAACAGCTAATCATCATTCCTCGGGCAATTCTTGAGGAATTTGTAGAGTTCTGCTGTTTCTCGTAAGTGAGTGCCAGGACTCCCAGCCCAGCGCAGCGCACAGCCCTGCAGAGCCCAGCTGGCCGGTGCCGCTCCAGTTGCTCCGATCCCTGCTGGCGGCTGGCACAGGCTGTTGGCTGCGCTGGGCATACGCGGCGGCCTTAGCACCAGTTCCCTCGGCCTGGCGTGGCATCCTGAGAGCTGAGTGCCTCTCTGACAAGGAGTGGAATGAGCTGTAAACACACCCTTGACACCGCTGCCTTGGGGGATTGAGCCCCGCATTTCAGAAAATGCTGTCCTCTGCTACTGCATAAATTTATGAGTGATCTGAAGAAATGTTTAACAACATTAATGGTGAAATTTTCAGATGACATAAAATGCATAAAGTGCTAAATAATGCAAAGAAAAAACAGATTTTCTGTAGGGAAATTGACATCCTTTAGTAAGCCAGGATCATTTGAACGTGCTTTTTGAGACAGCTGAATGCAAGGTCATTCAGCAGGAACAAAGAATGTAGGTCACGTTTAGAAGACTGGAGACTGTGTCCTGGAAAGCGGTGACTCTGAAAAGGATTTAGGGGTCACAGTGGTCAGTCAACTAAAGAGAAGCTTCCAGAACAATGTTCCAAGGCATTTGGTACAGCCTTCAGATACAGGAGTGTTGGGTGGTGACATAACTGTATCCAATTCTACTTTGACAAAAGTGCTTAAAAATTACAAATGTTCAGAAAAGCCAAAACTGTTGAAAGACTCTTAGATCTGAAAATCTTGATCAACATTAAAAGAGATGAGAAGTCAAAGTTACTTATTTTATCCAAAGGGAGATTAAGAAATGACTGCGTTGTGTTTTCTAAAGAGGTATTCACAGAGGTTTTAGAAATAGACAATGTTTCAAAGTCTGTCTGACAAGGAAAGACAATTTTGTATTAGAAAAGCAGTATGATTTGTTAACAGGATGATTCTATTGCTGTTGAAACATCTTATTCAGGCTTTGTTTCTATTTGGAATTGCATCGTTTTAATTCAAATGGAGAACAAACACAAGAAAAAAATGTAAAGAAAAAGTGTATTTTAAAATAAAAGCATAGTAAGCATGCTTGACAAGGGAAAACAGACTACACTATTGTGTTGTGTCTTCATGTTAGACACAAAACTTCAAATGAACAAAACAACACATTTTAAAAGATACTTTCCTACTGGATTTATACTTTTGCCTTGATTTATATAGTATTCTTTTCTTTTGACCTTTTTTTTTTTTAGTATAGTCAGAGTGAAGGTCTTTCTTGAACATCTGTGAAATATTTTGCACACTTAGGCTAGATGTAAATAATACATGTCAGAGAGATGTAAACACCAATGGGAGAAATAAATTATGTACGTGAGCACAGGGCACTATAGCTAAAGTAATGAGTTGAAACGTAAGAAACTTCCATTAACGTGATCATCAGAAAAAAAACCCCAAACCTTACAAATGGAGGAATTCAACTTTGAAGAGCTGTTTCCTTTGGGGAGCAGAAGTCTCAAGACATTTAAATGAGATTTTTAAAATGAACTGGACAAAATAGCACTGAAGAATGTTAAAGAACACTCCTTTGTCAGGACCATAATGGTATTTTCCATCTCTAATCTTTGTGATCTCCTGTTTTTTCTTATCATTTCAGACTGTCATGAATATTTTATTTGATTGTTGACCTACAAAAGAAGTGGTTTAAAGAATAAAGTTTTGTTGCAAGACTACCAGGATTCTTTTTTAATATTAGTTTCCATTCTCCTCCAAAGCACACCAAAATTGCCAATATCACTGGTATCTGTTTTGTCTAAGCACAGACCAAGACGTTTTCAAATCCAACAGACTAAAAAGCTGATGAAATACTCAATGTGGAGGTGCTCATTTTTTAGGAACTTGCTCCTGAAAAACAACAGTTTTTATAGTAAAGTGACTCTGCACCTCATTGGCCGTAGGGGAAGAATTAAGTGCCTTAGAACAAGATCCACAAAAGCTAACCTAGGTGGTAAGAGTGTGCTGAGGACCCAACTGAACATTGAATTCTGACTCTTTTTGATGTTCAGGTATTTTGATACTATTACTCCTTTGAGCAGAGTTTTTTCTGAAGGTTTTAGGTGCTCATTTCTCTTTCAAACACTAAGGAAAAAAGTGTAGCCGAAGACTCCTGTCTGCTCTATATTGTAATGGTTAAGAAACTCCTCCAGGACGATGAAGACAGGGCAACAATTCATTTTTCTCCTTTAGGGAATCTCCTGTCTCCTAAGAGCCTACATGTGGACTTCTCTAGGGGAAAAGAAAAGAAAAGAAAGGGAGTGCTCCATCCCCTTCTTCTCTTGAGCCTCTTACATTTTTTTGTAGAGTGAAGTCTGGGTTTGCCTTCAGAGAGATTAAGCAGGAGCCTCTATTCTAATTAAAGGTCTATCAATGGGAGCAGGGCACCCTGGGCTTAAGTCCCTTCTCAACTGACTGTCTCTGGATTTATGGATGTAAAACACATAAATTGACACACAAAGCCATCTTTTGTCCTTCCCAAATGAGTGCCAGAACCACGAGGTTACAGACTAATTCCCTCTCTCTGATCTAATGCATTTTTAATTCTTTCAAAGTGGAGCAGCTCCAACAGAAGGGACAAGCTGTGTTTTCTTCCCTTCCATGTCCCCCTGGACCATAGGCTGTTTACCTGGCAAGCAGAAGAGAGTTGAAGTCTTTGTTGCACAAAGAAGAGCAAACCAGATCCTTCACCTCGAGAAGGATCTCACCACTGAAATTTTTACATTAAAGTGAAGAATAACCAAGCCTATGAGGCGAAAGCATCAAGTATGGCTGAATTTTTGTGTGGAGGTTCACTTAGCAAACATGCTCCAAGACCTGATGGGCTCAGGCGTTGAGTGACTCAGTCAGATGAAGCCCGAGATACGTTTAGCCAAAAACATGTTCTGAGAAATTTCAGCCTAAAACTGTAGCATCTATGGAAGTTAGTCACCTCCAAGACCAGCTGTAACTAAGCGTGTGGTGTGAATAAGCATGACTCCACTGCATTTGGTACCTAAATTCCGCGTCGATCCCATCTTCAACACCCAAATCGTGTGATGGGGCTTTGGGGATTCGGTGGGATTTCAGTACTTCGAGACCAGGAGAACCTCTTGGAAATGCCAACATACACATTTGCTGAAATTACTTCTCAAGGCTTTTTTCGGACTCGGGCCAGCTGCCCCCTCGCCAGGCACGGTCCTGCCCCGGGCACAGGCAGCTCCCGACCGGGCACGTCTCATCGGCCGGGGCTGCGCGGGGCGGAGGGAGGCGCCGGCCGGGCAGCGACCCGCGGTGCGGCCGGGGTGCAGCCCAGGGAGAGCCCGCCGGGACGGTGCCCCGTGGTCCCGGCAGGGCTCGGCTGGCACCCGGCGCTGCGCGGGCAGGGCGCGCTGCCCAGAGCGGCTCCGGCGGCGGCATTCCCGCAGCGCCGATGGAAGAGCGCGCCCGCCACGGGAGGGAGAGAGGGGGAGACAGCGGCGGCGGCGCCGCCCTCTGGAGAGCGCCTGGGAGAGGCTGGTGTGAAGAGCCGCATTTCAATGAGGGCCGGGCTAATGCAAATCACTGCAACCGGCAGCAGCAGAAGAAAGGCGAAGCAGCTGCAGCCCGGGCTCCCCAGC
>VWZW01006024.1:580921-667766 GCA_013397115.1 Edolisoma coerulescens | reverse complement strand
CCTGGTGCCACCTCCAGAGGAATGGGGGTGTTTCACACACGTTTCCCCCACCCCAGCAGAATAAACCCCATCTTTTCGTGAACCCGCTGCCGCATGTATCCGTGTTCCCCCACCGAACCCCCCGCCCTCCCCCGGTGACTAGTGGTCATCCTGCTGCTTAGTCGCCGTATGGTCTGCGCTGGGTCCCAGTCACACCGCTGCGGGATGTGGGGTTTTTTTTTATCAGCATATGTGTTTTTTTCAAGGAAATGCTCACCCACACCTGTATTATAAATAATTCTTTAACAGATGTTAGGGTGTGAAGTGTTGGCATGGTGGTTTTTCAGGGGCGTGTCTGTTCATTTTTCCCTATCTGCCTGTATAAGACTATATATTTATACACACAAACGGAAACATCAGATGAAATTGTTTAGGATTTCTTTGTCTGCTCTGACCTTGTGGTTTAAACACGCTTTTCTGTAAATACCAGGACTGTGGAGCTAAAGGGGAGCTCTATTTCGGTTTTAAGGACATAATTGAGAGTTACAGACATTATTGATAAATGCATAAACGTGTGGAAGAAAGGACGGTGATTCGCACTTCTTCCTCCCCTCATCCAAAATTAATAAAGCTGAAAGACTCTTAAAAAGTATATCTTCGTCTAAACNCCCTGCCCTGCCCTGCCCTGCGCGGGGGCTGCGGCGTGCGGGGCCGCCGGGGCGCGGTCGCGGGCGCGGCGCGGATCGGAGCGATGCACCTGTGCCCATTGTGTGGGGCGGNATTTTTTTTTTGGGGGGGGGTGTGTATGTGTGCATTTGAGATGGTTTTAGCAAAGAAAACAGCAGACCTAAGAAATATCCATTTTTCTTGGCACAGGAATTGCTTCAGAGATACCGTTTCTGAATTGTGCATTCTGGGATTGTTTAAATCTGAATAACGGGTTCTCATTGGAATTGGATGTGAATTAAAATAACTGACATAATTTTTTTTTAACATGGAAGCAGTGGTGGTGTGTTCTCAGTCGTAAGATGTGGCCACTAAGCTATGTTTTCCATTTAACCTATAGAGAAGCATCAGTGAAATGCCACAGCAAATGT
The DNA here is from genome assembly GCA_013397115.1 of Edolisoma coerulescens. NCBI lineage: Eukaryota > Metazoa > Chordata > Aves > Passeriformes > Campephagidae > Edolisoma > Edolisoma coerulescens. The sequence goes on along the minus strand of VWZW01006024.1, from coordinate 666,690 downwards.
TCTTTTTCATTTCACTGAAGTAGGATGTAGTGTGCATGGGAAAAGCAGAGATTAGTCTTTTTCTTATATATATATAAGAAAACACACACACATATATTGTGCCATGTGTAGGCACCTTTACAGGATTTACAAGTATAAATCCTGCATTTATACATAAACATATGATCCTGTGTCAAAGTAACAAAGTCAGTTGTGAGCTGTAACCAAAGTAGGGTAAATAATTTCCACTAGGGCCCCACATTTGCCTTAGGTGCTTGTGCTAGTCCAGAACATGAACTGCTCTGAGAAGTTGCTGAGCGCATCACCTACAGCTTTGCAGCATCAGGGTCCAGCTGTATAATCACTGATTTAATACAAACTTCTCCAAGCCAAAGAGCATCTCTAAGTTTTTCTCTATTTCCTCCCACTGTTCTACAGCTGATCTGAATACATTCTTTTTCTTAATGGTCACATCATTATGAGTGGTTGAAACAAAGCTAGTGCTTGCTGGTTTTTGTCTTTCTATTGGAAATCAATGAGAGAGGCCACTTCTAAATTAGGTCTGTGTATCTGTGCTATAAATAAACTTACAGTGCTTTACTGTTCTGCAGACAACTGCAAATCTAGGTGGCTCCTAAATTAAAATGAATATGTTTTGAACCTAATGGTCTTTTGATCATTCTGGTGGTTTTTCTTTGTATTTATATGTCTCCTGTTTCTGAAGATTAATGTGCACTTTGTAGTATTTAGTCTTGGTTGGTTGTAAAAAGGAACAGAAATATTTGCCTCCTTGATTTTATTTCAGAACACATGAACTTCTATTTATGTAAACTGTACTGAACAACTGGGATTGTTTTGGACAGGGCTGATGGGTCTTTCCCACTGTCAAGCATGGAGACACCAATTGCTAATTTGCTCAATGACACTGACTATCACTCCTTTGGTGATGGCAAAAAAATCTGTCGGCCTTAATCAATTTGAATATTAGGCTGAGGATATCAATAATACATCTTGCAAGTCTTACCGAGCATGGAAGTAGCCTGCTCATTGAAAAACACTGTCTCCCTCTAATATATTTTTTCTTTATTTCATGCCATTTGAGCCCTTCTGTTGGTTCAGAGTGTGTAAGGCATTTGCCCAAGGACAACTCAAGTAATTTATTACAAAGCTTAGGCCATGAGGAAACCAGTAGTTGGAATATGCAGGTAGGTTTTAACATTGGGATTGACCCACTAAGTGTGATAGTCCTGATTATCATTGCCAACCTACCAGATCTATTCCTCTGAAAATTTCTAAATTGCTTGGTTGTTGGCAACTGGCTGCCCTTCTGAAACAACCCCTCTTGAGGTCACAGTTGGAACCAAGAGTTTGGTGGGGGCAAACAATCTAGAAGGTAGACGAGACTCAAATAGCACCTGAATATAACATGAGAAAAAGTAGAAAGCTGATGCATTTGTTCCTTTTTTCCAGTAGATCAACTTTGTCACCTCAGTTTCCAAGTTACTGAATTTGAGTAAACGCTTCTCAGTGTTTGCATATTGTTAGCATTTGGGTTCATGGGTGACGTTGTTGTGATGTCTAACCTAAATGTAGTTGTTAAGGCATGGCAAGAGGCTTATGTGGAAAATAACCACATGAACATAGCACGGTTTTATTCAAACTTTTTTCTCAATATAGAAAGTAGTCCTCTGTATGGGCCATGTATAGAACAGGAAATCTTAAATTGAGCTCCCTTAAAACTTCTAAGTTTCTTAAGCTTTTTCTGCCCTCCTCTGCATTCCTTAGGTTGAACTTCAAGATGTCCCTTGGGAGAGATATGGAGCTGGAGCATTTTGATGAGCGTGATAAAGCGCAGCGATATGGTAGAGGGTCCCGGGTGAATGGTCTACCCAGCCCTACTCACAGTGCTCACTGCAGCTTTTACCGAACCCGTACCCTACAGACCCTGAGTTCTGAGAAAAAAGCCAAGAAGGTTCGTTTCTATCGTAATGGAGACCGGTATTTCAAAGGGATTGTATATGCCATCTCCCCTGACCGGTTCAGGTCCTTTGAAGCTCTCCTGGCTGACCTGACCCGAACTCTGTCTGACAATGTGAACCTGCCCCAGGGAGTGAGAACAATCTACACAATTGATGGCTCCAAGAAGATTTCCTCCTTGGACCAGCTAGTAGAAGGTGAGCAATAAGATCTGGAGGTGTAAAGGCAAGTTTGAGTCAGCCTTTGTCTAATCTGTTAAGTCTTTCAAAAATAGGTAATGGTATTGTTCTTATTGATGAAGGAAGGATTTTCAATGGTCTGAATAGAATTGTGAATATCTTAAATGATGCCTTGAAATATTGTTGCCTTGCTACTTATTTCCTTCTTGTTAAACATGTCTAACCTTTTCCTTTCAACATAGTGCTGATAGTCCTAGATCCTGAAGATTGCATCTAATCCTTCTTTTCATAAAGATGCAAGGTCAAGTGCCAGTGAGAGTTTAGTCTGGTAAACTTCAAAAGGTCTGTGGTGCTAATGAAACCTATGTGAAATTCAGTTCAGATGTTTTTGGTTTTATAAGTCTGTCTCTACCTAGTGAAGTGCTCCATCTCTTCTCTACAGGTAAATATGCCTTAAGTAAAATACTAGCCTCTCATTGAGTGGCATAAATGTTGTCAACCTGTTAAAAGAGTAATATTGTAGCCATGATTCAGCTGGGGTATATTGTGAACTTCTTTCCCCTGCAGCATTGTCCTTTTGCCCAGTCATAGAATTGGTAAGGTTGAAAAAGACCTGTAAGATTACTGAGTCCAGCCATTAACCCAGCACTGCCAAGTTCATCACTAAATCATGTCCTTAAGTGTCTGCACATCTTTTAAAAACCTACAGGGATGGTGGATCAACCACTTTTCTGGGAAGCCTGTTCCAATGCTTGACAACCCTTTCTGTAAAGAAATACCCAATCCTAATACCCAATCTAATCCTCCCCTGGCACTACTTGAGGCCATTTCCTCTTGTCTTATTGCTTGTTACTTGTGAGGAGAGGACCAACACCCACCTTGCTACAACCTCCTTTCAGGCCGTTGTAGAGATCTTACGTTGTTTGTAAGTAAGGCTCATGTACCTGCAGTATAAACCATCACCAGTGATTTGGTCAGAACTGACAGTCCTTGGTCGCTGTCAAATGTCAGACATGCCAGTCATTAATTTGCCAATTGACAACGACTTTTATCACTCCTTCAGTGATAGTTCTATTGGCAAAAGAGGCTGTCAGCATTAATCAATTTGACTATTAAGCTTAAAAAATTAATAGTATTTTTCACAAGTTTTATGAATAGCTAAAGTAGCTTTTCCAACATGAAGTGCTTCTGGACTGCAGTGGGTTTCTAGTGTTAAACATCAGAATGTACAAAGGCATTGACTATCACATGGCCATAAATGAGAGTGTTTCTTACCTGTGAAGTTTAAATGCAGGTGCTTGACTGTGTTCCAAAAAAATAAAGGTGGAACAATTCTTTCATTTTTGCTTCCATCCTACCCCTGGCCCCAGTGTGCCACAGGCAAACCAATAAAGGATGGATACATAGCCACTGGACAGCCAATTTAGAGTTGTAACAGAGATTGTAATTTCTATGTGATTTTCATTTTTAGCACCAGGTGAGAGAACTCGCAGTATCAGGATGTAATGAGAGGATCAGAAGAAGGCTAATATGGAGAGAGAAGAATAAAAGGGTGATGCCAAATGTGGCTTCTGAAAGAGGAGCACAACTTTGCATAGCAGGTGTTTAGCCACCATTGGGTTGTCTCCTTTTTGTATCATGTCAGAGGAAAGCTTTTAAGTTTTGAGAACCTAATATTCTTGATTATCTTCCTTGTGTAAAAAGGAAAGTAGGGGACAACATGAAGATGCTCCAGAAAGAAAATTGAAAGGGTGGGATTGTCTCTCTGAGTAACAGATTTGGGGGTTAGGACCAGAGGTGTAGTGAAATGGAAAGGAAACTGGTCTTAGGAGCAATGTTATCAATTTCAGGGCAGAGTTAAAACTATATTTGTCAGGACAGGATTTAATTGGTAGAGAAAATCAATTTCTGGGAGGAAAGACCAATATTAATCAACATCTGTTTAAAAGCAGTCTTTGTGCATTTGCTTATTTGATTGGGATGCTCAACTACAAGCAAGTTCCATTGATGTTAATGTTGATTTGCACAGTCAGAACCAGTTTTGAAAAGAAAGAACTGAATTCAGAAATAAATTCAGCAACCTGTAAGTTTGGTTTATTTTGGCATCCTAGAGAGGAATAATACCAGTTATTAATCAGTCAGTCAAAATGAATGACAGTGCAAGAGCCTAGGTTTATTTTAAAGAAGGTATTTGGGATTTCTTTTCATCCTGTGGGACTTTATTCCTTGCCCTTTCAATGAGTGCATCTTCCCTTCCTGGTATAGTTCAAGGAGAACAGTCTTGTTTTCTTGTCCCATTAAGACTGTTGGATTTACAGAAGTCAGTCTTTGTGTGGAAGAAGAGAGCTACATCCTCATTCTGTCTGAAAAGGGGCTTCTGTTTATTTGTATAAAACTGCAGGGTGGGTTGTTTCACTTGTAGAACTTCACAGTGGAGCACGGGTTCATACATTATTAGCTCAATGATGGTTTTTGCATAAACCCTTTCCACTCTTTACCAAACAAATTTATTAGAGTTTGGCTAGTCTGGTACAGCATTAATTAGCTTGAAGCTGTGCTTTGTGTTTAAATAGCTGGAAAATCACTTGATTTTTGCCTCTTGCCAAATGACATTTGTGCTCCAACTACTGAAATATGAAGCATTGCTTTCTTCATGGTGAGAATATTCCTTTACTGTGTGAATTCGCTAATTAGTTTATTGAAACTGGTATGAATTTATGTGATTGGGGGGGCATTGATTTGGTGACTGCATTGTAAGGCAAATGTATAAAGCCCTGATTTTTAGAATTGGTTTTTGTCTTTATGCCTCTGTTCCTGTACTCTTACCTTCTCATGCGATCCATAAAGACAGAGAGGCTCTTGGGGGAAATGAGACAGCAGCCACTGTCTTTCATCCCAGAGCTAAATACACAGAACTGCATGAAAGATAGTCCCAAAGGAAAAAGATTGTAAAAGAGCTGTTTTGCTTCAGTTATATTTAGTTTCCTTCTGCATACAATTCAGAGCTGGCATGGCTGTATGCTGGTGGTGGTAGATTATTTTGAGGTGCATGGACATGTTTTTCTTTGAAAGTAATGACTTCCCTGGGTATGGGGGTTTTGTTGGTTTTGTGGTTTGATTGATTTTGTTTTTCTTAAGACTTAGGGCATGTGAGATTTGTTGGAATTTGATAACAAGGAGTATGCACTGTTGTAAAATTTTCACACAATTTGTAACTTCTGTTACCCTACATGAAGGAAATAATGTAAAGGATTCAGGTTCCTTCTTTTTGTCAGCCCTGATGTTAGGACCCTCTTACCTTGAAAGAATGGATTCTGAATGTGACATGACTTCATTCCCTAGGCATGACATGCAATCAAAGTGTGTAGAAACAATAAAGATGAAGTTGCTCTTAAAGGCTAAATTTTTTAGCTGTAAAGGAAGTTTCAGGAAAGGACTTTGCTTCTCCAAAAGTGTATAATCCTTAAAGCTGAAGGTAGAGGTGGACTCATGGATCTTACCCCCAAAATCACCAATGAACATTGCAGGATAACTCTGAAAAAAGAATATTTACAGTTTTTGTTCCTGGAGTCCTCCTATGTGGAACAAAGACCACAGAATCAATCCGTAGCCAGAACTGCATCCCTTTCTCATTAATTTTTATTATAATATTACCTCAGAGTCTTGGATATGAACCAGAATTGATTGTTTTAGGTTTCCACAATACCTACCACAAAGTTGAACCCTGCAGCCGAGAACTGGCAGTCAAAGACAAACTGAAAACCCCAGACCACAAGGCTGAGAGCATCCTGGAAAACTATTTTGTTACACGTCAATATTGGATGCACTGCCAAACGATTCTGAAGACTTGTATCTGTGTGTGCACATTTTGTGTAGGCATAATGGCTAAAGTAATTTTAAGGAATAATCTGAAAAAGAAAAATGAATGTCTCTCAGGGATTAGTTCAGACTGCAAACCTTGTTGAAGGGGCAGTTTGAAAGGATGCAGATACACCAACTTTAAAATCCAGTAATAGCTGTAACCAGCTGATAACTCTTGGGAGATGTGAACCTCGCTGCAGGGCAGAGGAGATGATGGGTCACATGAGGACTGCGGGAAGGCTCTCGTGATGGAGGCAGGCAGTTTGTGCTCGGAGCAGCAGAGAAGCTGCCTGCCAGCGGAGGGTTCAAAAGGCAGCGTCTCCTTGCTGGAGTGATGGACTGCGAGTGTCCCTGGCTTGTTCTGTGTATGGGTCTTGCTACTCTTACTGTCACCTCATTTCTCGGATCTCAGCTTCTCCCTCTCCTTCCCAGTATTCCTGCTGCCTTCTTGACTCTGCCAGCCACTCCGGTGTTGTTGGTGAGAAGCCCTGCCAGGCCAGACTGTAGGAATTGACTGACGTGGTCTCTGATGCTCTCTGGAGCTAATGGCTTCTTTCTTCTAGGTCATGCCTACCTCAGCAGCTGGGAATTGATGGGCTGGAAAGTTTCATGTGCATGTGTAATGTGCTATCGAAATAATAATAGTAAAGTATCTGTTTAAATGTTTGTAGAGCTGAATCTATGTGGACATTTGTTTGTAGGATTAAATTTACACTGGATATTTACCATGGACTTGATCCAGGGGTATCAAATTTAGGGAAACTTGGACTGAATCCTGTGGCAGAAATGGCTGCAATCCTTATATTGTTTAATAAACAAACAGCTGAATGATCCTGTTGCATAAAATAGTAGAGGGTTGTTCTGGCACTGTTTATTTGATTATTTTGTTCATCCATTAGCCAGCTGATTATCTTTGTGTCTTGCTTAACAGCTTCTTGGAAGTCCAAGTGGTTTCTTATTCTAGGTGCTTTACATTATTTTTGGTGGGTTTTTTTTTCAAGTGTGTACAATGCCTATCTTACTTGTAACAAGATTGCAGAAATTTGAGGCGGCACAGGGAGAGGAAGTATTTTCATTTTGATGAGGGAAAAAAAGAACTTTTTAGTCTGAACTGAGAAGAAAGAAAGTTTGTGAAAGAAGTCCTTTCAAAGGTCAGAGGAGATCTGATTTAAAGTTTCTGGTGCATCTGACTGCTAGGTGAACATGTGTAGGTCAGTTTTATTTCCTGTAGATGCTCCATCTTTTTTGCACTGTTGCATTTTTTCCAACCCTGCAGAAAGACAAGGCAGCAGCAATGTAGTTAAAGTAGGTTATTGTTCTATTAACTAACACATTTGGGAACTATCAAGTATCAGTAATTTATTTGATTCAGGTCATCTTCCTTTTGCAATCTGCTCTGTGTGGTGAGGCACAGTCAGAATTCTTTGTCCTTTCTCCTGAGAGATTGAGAGTCTGCCTTTTGTATGGATAAAACCAAAGGGTAGAAGGGAAGAAAGGCAGGTATGCCTAGGCATGCAGTACTGGGGGTGCTAGTCCCTTCCCCATTCTCTTAAGTTATTTCTTGCCCTATCCATGGGGGAGATGGATCCCAATAAATCACTGCCTATTAATAAATTAACTTTCCATTCCTACTATGTACTCTACTCCAAGGAATCAAACCTTATGTTTTCCATAAATTGGCAAGTCCTGACCTCCACAAAGAGGGGTTGGTGTTCCCTCTCTGCTTGTGTGGTTCAAACAGGTTCTCTCTTCCTTCTCCAGAGTTTCCACCTAAGATCAACTAGCTTCCACACGAAGCCATTTTAGGCCAAGTCATCTTAAGCACAGAAAAGCAACACAAAAAATCTCTTAAAAGAGATGATGCCTTTTTTGTTCTTATAGGGAGAATATCAGCAAGCTAAACTAACTACTAATACCAATGTGCCAAAGAGGGAGACATTTGAATCAGGAGAACTCCAGTACTTATGTGCAGTGATTCAGAGTCTGCTTAGCAACCACTTTGTACACAGATATTATTTTTTAAAATTATTTAACAAATGAAGCATGTCTTGAAATTCTGTCATGACCTATAAGAACTATCCTCCAGTGTTGCCTGTCTATGATGGTTCAGCTGTGTTGAGTTTTGAGAGGTGTGTAACTGCAGGTAGTAGGTTTTCTTCCTTTTTTTTTTTTTTTTAAGTATAAACAGTGTTTTGGGATCTGCCCTTCTACATGATTAGTTTTCTGAATAATTTCTCAATGCTAAGATTTATTTTAGTTGTTCTACATGGTATTTCCTGACGTGTTGGGCATTTACACAATTTAAATTGTAGGGTTACTGGTTTGAAACTGACCAACAAGTTCAGTGCATCTTTTTTGAAGGGTTCAAGCGGTGTGTGTTTCATTTGCACTGTTGCTGTGAAGAAGCTATCAGGAAAGGGATATTTTCTAAGGTGTAGAAATCACTTTTTTTTTTCCCTAGATGCCAGATCTCCCAAAACAGCTGGGTGTTTCTCTTTTCTTTTCCTAATGGCTATTGATACTGTAATCAAGAGTCAAAATTCCATTAGTGACAGCTGACTGCACTGTGAAACACTTGCTCCCCTCTCCTGGGGAGCTTCAATCAAACTGACACTTTTAAATGGGCTGTATTGTCTGTGCCTTTTGCTTAATCCAGTTTCTGCAAAGAGTCCTTCTCAACACTTGTTCTGTTGAGAGTCTAGTGTCTGGAGATTGTTACTTTCTTCTTCCAGCTGCCAATTAGTCAAAGCTGATGATGACGAAGCAATAGCTAAAGAAGGAGATGGATTTATTAGGCTTGTATGTCATGCCCCTTGTGAAACTTCTTTGCAGTCTTCTCTCCTGAAGGTACTGGTGAAAAAGAAGCAAGAATGAAAATCTAGGTGAAGACCTTTTGTCCTTTTCTTTGAGATTTCCTCTGCATACAAACACCAGAGGTGCTAAAGATTTTTATTCTTACAGGCCTGACCCTTAGGACCAGCATGCATGAGAATTGCAGTCCCTGGATAACATTTAAAATAGTTTTAAATAACAACATTATGGGAGAAGCGTCTGTATTTCTGTTGACCCATATAAAATTGTTCTTACTAAAGATATTTCATCTTAGAAGGCCTTGGGTGCTCTACCTCTAAGATATTCTGTGGCTAAATATGAGCCTTTTGAAGGGAAAAAATTATCTTGGTATAAATATTTTATTGATGTAATATAGTACTGTTGGAAATGAGGAAAGGGCAAAAATGCTGATGTTAAAGCAATCCCAAACCTTCAGTGATTCTATTGGTCCTTTTTTTAATGATCATTCATACAAGTTTTATTTTGTCATGAAGAGCTGATGTGCAGTTAAATGCTACTAGGAATCCAGCTGACCTTTAAATATAGCTGATATTAAAAATCATGTGGAACGCTGTCCTTTCAAGAAGGGGAGCCAAAAGAGTTCTTAATAAACTAAATGTAAATCTTCTGAGTACACTGTGTATCACCATTTATTTATGAGCGTACCCTTTGAGAACTGAGTTTTAATTTGAAGACTTGATTTTGAATAAATGTTACTTTGTGGAACTGAAGTGAACAATTTCGCTAATAGGACTGAACCTGAAAATCCAGATTTTATATCCCCCCTCAAAAAAATAAAATAAGAGGTTGTTGTTGGATTTTATATATCATAGCAAACACAAGTGAAGACAAGAATAAATTTTTCTTAAAAATTTATAAAAGAGACTTCTGCAAATTTTTTTATAGAGCAGGTATTTGTTGTATTGAGAGCAGTCTTACTCATAGTAGGATATCTTTTTTTCCCTTAAAACTTGCTAATTTTATGGATGTGGTTCTGTGGGTGCATTCTGACCTGGCAGTAATTGAGTAACTAATACTAGAACCAGTGGACAAGGACATGGATAAAAGGGAATGTGCACCGTTTGACCACTCATTACTGTAGCTGAGCCTTTCTGTTCTGATGTCTCCATATACATATCTATCTATGTATCTTGTATATCTACAGTGGATAAAAGGAAGAGCCTACCTTTATCCAAGCCTTAAGTCCCAGTGTTCCCTGCCTCTGTTTCTAAATGTGGTGACTCTGTGTATCCACCTGGATTCCTTGTGTGCTGTAATATCTCTGGAATTGGGTTGGGTGCCTTGAAACCGCGAAATTCCTGTTCAGAAGTAAATTTTTAATACTTACGTTTCTTTTAATGATTGAGCTGTGAGTCCTCTTTCCTTAGGGGTAGGGATCATTAGGAATATCTTTGGTTCTTACATGCTTTTTGGCATAGGAGGTGCATCACTGAGTTTTTTTTCTCGTTTTGTTTTATTACCCTGGGCTAACCTAGTGACATGAAGGCCTCTGTGCTGTTAGCATACACTGAACTCTTGAACCCAGAAGAACTAAAACATCTCAGAAGTCTCTGTGGTATTGTTCAGGACAGGATTTTGCATTATTTGTGATTTAACTGCAGGCTGCCAGAAGGTGTGGTCTTGCTGGATCTAGTATTGGTTTCTTTGATGTTTTTTCGTTTGGTTGGTTTGTTTGTTTGTTTTTCCCCAGACAGATGATGAACTGAACCAGCTTGATATTGCAAAATTTGTAGTGTCTTTGGTATGTTTGGTCAGATCACTGAGCTGATCCAACTCATCCAGTGCTACTACCAGCACAGCCACACAATCAAGCTCAAGGGAGAGTTTGGGAGCACCCAAGCAGGTGCCCCTTACACAGCAGCCTTCAGCTGGACTGGATTCAGGTGCTAATCTACAGGGTGCTGGGTTTTCTGGCTGGTTTCTAGTTCCCCAGAAATTGTGTGGGTGTGGTATTTGCAAAAATATTTTACTGTAGATAATGCTCCAACAGAAAGAGGAACTAATAGCTGCTATTTTTCTATTAAATATGGTAAATTTGTTGTGATGAGAAGTCTGTAATTGCTACTCTTTGTCTTCCTTTCCCCACATACTATACATTGAGTCAGTAAATAATGCAGGAAGGTTTCTTGCCTATACATATCCTGGGTTTATGATGTCTAAAGCTTTTAAAAATCAAATGTTAACAAATCTCCTATGACACTTTCATCCACCTTTCTATAAAAAGTTATTTGTAGCCTATATTTTTTGGTAATGTTTCGTATTACTTCCTCTGAAGTATTTGGGGCCTGTTGCTATGTTAGGAGAGGGCCATTTAAGCATGAAGGCTGGGGGAGTACTGTGATAATGTGCTGGGGCTGGGCAGCTGGTGAAATATGAACACTGTTTGCTGTGTTTACTGACAGTAGTGATCGCTACCACAAATAGTGTTTTCTGATAAGAAACTGCTGCTTTCAAGGACTTTTGTAACAGCATTTCTTGAATGCTTAGCTGAAGGGTGATCTATAGTCTGTAACATCCGAGAAGGGAAGAGATCAATATTTATGTAGATCAAGAATGATAAGAATAATGTTTAATAATTGGAGAAGGATTTGATTTTGTATTTTCCTGTGTTTTTCTTTCTTTTCCTCTCCAATCTGACTTGCTGGACTTTTGCTTTTGTTTCCACAGGGGAAAGTTATGTATGTGGTTCCATAGAACCCTTCAAGAAACTGGAGTACACAAAGAATGTAAACCCAAACTGGTCAGTGAATGTTAAGACAACTTCTACTTCTCGTTCAGTGCCATCTCTTGCCACTGCTAAAGGAGGTACTCCAGATGCAAAAGAGAATAAGGATTTCATTAGGCCTAAACTGGTCACTATCATCAGGAGTGGAGTGAAGCCACGGAAAGCAGTCCGGATCCTGCTCAACAAGAAGACAGCACATTCGTTTGAGCAGGTTCTTACTGATATAACTGATGCCATCAAGCTGGATTCAGGGGTGGTTAAACGCTTGTACACACTAGATGGAAAACAGGTAAGAATTTTCAAGATCACCATTCTCAGCATGAAGAAAATATAATTTTCCAAAAGGACAAAAATAGTACATTAGTAGAAAAAGGTCTCATTTTTATCTAGAACATACAGCCATCCCTTCTACTGCTTATAGTGTACTTAAGATCTGTGAGCAGCTCAGGAACACCATGAAGCATTACTTGGCCTTGGTGATGGTTTTGCCACTTATGATAAATAATAGCTCTAAATCTGTTCAGTTGAAAGTGTGATGTGGTTTTGGCTCTGCATGCCGGAAATGTAGGATGAAGGATGTCACTTAAGAGAAGCTCATTCTGTTAACTTCTTTCAGCTTTTTCTTGCAGCAGTTTTATGAGTCATTGTACTTGGCTTTCCGTAAACTGTAAGAACAAACAGTGAGGACGCGTTTCACCATGATAAATGCAGACCCACTGCTGTCCAGAGTGACTAAATGATGAATCTTATTGCACCTAAAACGGACACTGAAGATGGTGCAAACTTAGAAAATGAATGAGCTTTTTTCCCTTTTGCAAGATAACAGGTAGGATTATGTGTGGTGCTCACATTTATTGAGGAGTCTCTTGTAGGTTACATGCTATTACTTCTGTGAAATACCTTCAAGGAGTGTCTTTTTTTTGGCTGACTTATTAAATTGCAGCAGAGTGAGGTTTTTGAGAGGCTTCTTATTGAACTTGGGGATAGAGGGTCATGAAAAAAAATATTGCAGAATAATCCTACTTCTTTTTTGTCTTTCACTTTATTTGTAATTTTTCTATGGACATGTATTAATTATAGCAAAACTGGAGAAGCTCTTAACCTGGTGAAGGGCAAGGCTAATTTCAGCATGACCTGAATTGATTTAGAGCAATGGTGACTCTAGAGAAATAAGGCAGATATTTGCATTTACAGATGTAACTTATTAAACTGAAGAAGTCTCCCTGAGAAGCTAGAAGCTGCTAGAGACCATGATATTTCTGCCATAATATAGCTGTGTTTTTACAGATTCTAAGTTCAATGATTCACATATATGCAGCAAACAGTGTTGCTGTTGGGAGATGCTGCCAGATATGCCTGATACAGGTAAATAAATGCTCAGCCAGATCTGGTGATGTCCTGACATATCTGCAGTTACTGGGCCTGGTGTGCAGGCATAGCTCTGGAAACAGCTACACCAAGTACCCTCTGATCTCAGAGAGGGCTCTTTAAAGGGCAAGCTGCTTATTCAGAGCACTGATTCAAATCAGGGCCAAGTCTGGCTTGACTAGAAGTCCCTTCCATCTACTGTTTTGTATCAGTAACCTCTGACACCAGTTACACACAGCAGTACAGTTCTTGGTGACTGTGTACATGCCTGTAATGATTTCCTTGCTGTGGCTCTGTTGGGAACTTTGACCTGGAGCAAAATGTGGATGTGAATTCTTTTTTTGTCTGCAGCAAAGGTGAAGCATGTGTTGGGGGAAACTCTCAACTCCTGTCCTTCCTTACCTTGCCTCATGCTCCAGGGAGCACTAAGGCTAGTAAATTTGAGGAAGGAGTTGAGATTTTGAAGCTGCAGAGGTCAGTGGTGGTCTCTGCTATGACATTGACAGAAGATCTTGAATAATTATTGTGGTTCCTGCAAACCCTCTCAGTAAAAAAGGGGTGCATATGCTTTGTATTGCATATGTAAATAAACTGGTGGTTTAGCTCTGAAGAAGTGCAGCCTGGAAGGATGCCAGCATTGTCTCCTGGGTAATGTGCTTGCTTTTATGTTTTTGCATTTGAAACTCCCCTTTAATGACTGTGCTTAAAACAAACCAAAAAAACCCCTTTTACACCTGTTTTAGAGCTCTAATTCCTGAAATTATCTAGTATTATCCTACTGCTGGGGTGAAAGGAAAGACCAGATTTTCTTGGCCGTTATGTTGGCATAGTTCAGTTGAATCCTTTGTCACCTCGTGGGCTTTAACTTGAGTGTAAATCAGTGGTTTACAGGGGACATTTGTTGCCTACCTTGTAGCCTGAAACCCTCGTGTCCAGAAGCTCTCCCAAGAGACTGCCACCTCCACACTCCTTCCCCTTTTGGATATACACATGGAATGGTGCAGCTTTCTGTCTAACCCTCCTTTCTGTCTAACCCGGTAAGGTCCGGGTTTGGGGGAAGGGGGGTGAGTGTGTCCTGCAGGTGTAACGGAGACTTTGCTGTCTGCATGTACGGAGCAGCTTTGCTGGCAGAAAGGGAAATGAATGACTCCGTGCTCAGCAGGAGCAGCCTGTTGCTCAGCCCTGAGTGGGGAAGTCATTGATTTCCTGTGCTGCTCGGCACTTGCTGCTCCATTTTTCTCTGCCAAAAGCCTGATCTCCCAGATGGCGCTGGGGACACGATGATAGATTTCTTTATTGCTAAACTCAAGCTGTGAATTATTATTGGGAGGAAATCCATAGTAAATCCAAAATTTTTCCAGTACTATTTGTAGTTGAGAACTTCTACTGTGACTCCTGCTGGAGCGCTGAAGGTTCTGGAAAAGCCTGTGTTGAGGGGCTAAATCTAACAAATCTGTGGTTAAATCTTTCATCGCTAACTTAAAAAGTAATAAAATCTTAAAGCTCTGAGTCAAGGAAAGTAATTTACTGTAAGGATAAGAGAGTAAAGCTCTCCTGGGATCATTCTTTGGGAATATAACTTGGAGACAGACTATTCTGTACTGTCATCTCTTCTAAGTTATTTTATGAGGCCAACGCTGGAATTGCCCTTCCATAGCAAAAATTGACATGAGTCCCCTGTGGTGTTAGTGCAGGTGGGCAGTGTGGTACATATATTGTTGTTGGATGCTATCATTAGATGCTTCAGGCTAATAAAAAGAAAGTAGCAGGAGTCAGTGTCTTAACTGGGCATCCAAGTTAGGCGATTGTCCCACACTGACTCTACTCATGGAAAAACTGAGCTTAAATGCTCTTCCTCCAACAGCCTTGTTAGTTGTGATGTTTTGATTTGTATCTCTGAAAGTTGTTAATAAATATTTTGTTCATTTAGGGGAATTTACATGATGGCCTATAAAATTTGATGACAATGTAAAGAGCTTGTCTTGATGAGAGAGGTAGTACTTAGACAATCAGAACCTGAGGAAAGTTGTAATGGCTAGAAAGCAAGCTCTCCTTTGACATCCAGTTGATTCCCCATCCCAAGAATTCCTTCTTGGTTTTGGAAAATTTAGTGATTTTTGGTGCACATGATGTTTTGTGAGTATTTCTTAGAACTCCAGGGCTTGATTAAGTAAGTGTGTTGTAGTAGCTATTTCAACTTTTTAATGCTGGAATAGCAGAAGAAAGGGGTGGGGAGGAAACCAAACCAAACCAAAACAAAAAAAAAAAGAAGCAAACTAAACTCATAAAAAGTCACAAAACAATCCTCAAAAAAACCAAACCCCAACAAATTTAACCAATCTTGTCTCATTGGGTCAGTGGCATTTCAGGGACTAAAACTTGATGTTTTCCAGAATTGGGTGAGTATTGACTTTGGTTTTCATGCATTACTTTAGTTTTGTTAAAAAAAAAGTGCTTCTCAGTACTACAGACAGGGTGACTAGTGGCTTATTTGCGTTTCCTTATAGCACGTCAGAATCTGTATTTTGACTTCAAGGTCTCGGAAGCTTTAGAATATCATTTCATTTGTGCTAAAAAGGGCACAACATACAGCCACAATCTGATCATAAAGCACATGAATGGCCTGCATTTAGCATACTTCTGCAGTTTAATTATTAATGACTCCTCAGAGCTGCATAGGTTTCACACTGTGTCTGGAATAGTTTATGTATACTTTTATACATATACCTAATTTCTACTGGTACGATGGCCTTTGTACTCCAGGGAAAGAGATAGAATCACTTCCCTGTACCACACTGATGCATTTGAAGATGGTGGGACTCTCAGAAGTGTTTAACAGTCTTATTAGCACAGGCCAAAATCAAAAGTTTTCCAGGGGGAGACCTTGAGGCATTTTCCTTGCCAACTTTGCCATGTAAGGAAAATAAAAATAGAATGAATAGGTGTAATGGCTGCCTGTAGGAATACAGATAATAAGGGCATGCTCTTACTTATGAGCACTACTTAATTTTTTAGATTAACCTGATGTTTAAGTTCATGAAAAGATATTGTGAGCATTGACCCTTAATATTATCACATACTTGCGCAGAGAAGAAACACTTTCTCATGACTGAAATGTGTCTTGTTTTACTGCAGCTGCACTGTTCCAGTTTGATTTCTAACCTTTCCTTAACAGAAGGTGGCATTTTCTGTTTGATGTGCATTAAAAAAATGGCCTTCTAAAAGGCAGCGTGTGGACACAATGCAGACATCGAGGACACAAGCTGCGTGTGGAGATAGAGCCCAGTTGCTTTGTTGCAAGCTATTTTCTGGTTTCTGATTGCTTGGTGCACTTCTAGAATAACACCAACGACTAAAATGGGAGAAAACTAATCAAGGTCACATTTAACAGCAATATTGTGAAACTGCCATTTTTAGAAGTATTATGATGTGTATATTTGTGCAGGGTATTTACAATTTGCATGTTTTGACAAAGACTAAAGGTTGGACAAGAGTGCTTTGTTACCTTGTACATCCTCCATTTGCTTTTGGCAGAACAAGCATCTGGTTTATAATAGGACCTACTTATTTGAACAGGTGGTTTGCTTAGCTTAACAAGATGCACTCATGCAAATTATATTTCAGTTTATGCATTATGCTGTTGATTTGATTCCAGACAGATAAATGGCCAGTGCCAGAGATATCAGAATAAAAGTCACTATCTTTTTTTTTTTTCCTAATTAATATTTTAACACAAATCAAATTACCTTTACAGGTATGAAATACAGCCACGGTTACTTAAAGACGTATACCTTGCAGAAGTGTGTGTGAGGCATAGGATGTCCCTCAGTAACCTTGCCTTAACCCATTAAAATGGCTGTTAAAGAATTGTGGCTGCAAGAAAGGGGAACATCACAGTGCTGGAAAGCTTGAAGCTTCTTCACTGAGTGTAATATGCTTTCATTTCTGAGTGGAAACCCACTGTAAACTGGCTATGTTATGATGCAAACAGACTCCCTCTCCTGTGGACTTCTCTTTTCGAAGACACATGATATCTTAGTTTTTAAAAAGGAATACTACTGTTCTAAGAAAATACTCTCTTAAGGAAGCAAAAGCAGCTGTTTGCACGTACACCTAAAATAAGCGTGTGGGGTTTTTTTTTTTGGTTTTGTTCTTAAAAAGTGAAAAACATTAGATAATAATATCTGTATTGTACAGGAAATTCTTGGCCAAATGTACTTTTTTGTAGGATATATTAAACATCTAAAATGTCTTTCTGTAGACCTGGATTGTCCTCGGTACAGAAACACCCACATAGATGAAGGTAGGTATCATTCACAGAATGACATTCTCACCTCAGCGTTTGGGTAGTGTATATTGTACAACAATCTAGACAAAATGAATGTTAACCAAAATAAAATTTATGTGCAGAAAGTGACTTGTTGTGTGTGTGCCTGTAATTTTGATTCACGTCGGCATTTGTAATCAATTCCACTCTTGATATAGAAGGTGCTTTTAATTTTAAGGGTGACTGGTTGTGCATGTTCTTTTTATTTGTGAAGTTGTAGGTACAAACCAGTCAAAATAGCCCTTATTGTCCACATTTTTCAGAAATAGGAAAAATTTTAAGTTGAGTGCATCTTATCTTCTGTATCTCAGCAGAGCAACTTTATCTTCTCTGTTTTGTTGAACACTTTGGGGCTCCCTGCCAGCCACAGGCTCATGGGTGATGTTGATTGACCAGAGAACCAGGGTGAATACTCTGTGATGTGTAGCTGTGCAGATCCTGACCAATTGTGAGAAAACATTAAGTAAAATGACTTCTGCAGCTCACATAAGCATTTTAACAGGGAAGCAACAGCTCTTGAGGTGGTACTTTAATACTGGACTACCATCTGGGGTCCTGAAACCCATTGTGTCGACAAGCTGTTCTTTCCTAAAGGGCTTCTAATGTGAGTGCTAGAAGGCCATACCCATCAGAAAATACCTGTGCTGCTTATTTTAGGCATGAATTTTAGGCCCTGTCTGGGCAACGCTGACAGACCACCATGTTTTGTAGCTGTGAGAGACATTAAAAAAACCCCAAAGAGCACCTCTCCAGCTTGTAAGGCACCTCACTTTCCCACCTTCTTGCTTGCAGTATATTAAATCAAAATTTTTTTTCCTTCCTCTGGAAGATGTAAAATTTCTGGCTTTGGTGTTTTGAAACTGATTTTGGGGAAGGATTAAAAAGATGATGATTTTTTTTCTTAATACTGAGGAAAAGGCCTTTTCTTGAAGACATGATAGTCTGAAAAACAAACAAAAAAAATCAATGAGTGCAAATTGCCTGTCTCAGCAAGTGATGGGGTCTGGGGGTCTTGGGAGATTCTTGTGATTACTTTTGACAAAATTAGACTGTACTTTGAGAAAAGCATAAAAAACTAGTTTAAAATCATTTGTGCTGGGGTAGAAATTTGCTGGCAATTGGTGTTATCCTGGTGTTAGAGGTGAGGTCCTTGAACTCTTGTGATTCTGGATAGGCTGTTTCATTGTCATGTTATGACATTGACTAACAATTTTAATTGTTACTCAGATAAAGTCCTCTGTGGAGGAGTGAACAGAAGCCCATTCCTGACTGAAAGCAGTGTGTCCATTCATTTGTCTAGGGTCGGTTCTTATTAGGCTGAGACTGACAACTGTGTTGCTCTGTCTCCAAAAGCTTCTCACAATAGGAGTTTCCATGGTTGCCAACTGGCATCCCACAGGAACTGCAGACTGACTTAGAAAATTAAGAAGAGAAGACGCCATCTTCTGCATCATTTGGAGTGGCTTGTGTGCTGTGCAAAACGAGAGCTGTTACTAGTTAAATGAGACTGAAAACTTGCATACCTGCTTCAGAATGTGTTAAATGTCACATAGGTTGATCTTAGTGTCTTTAAAGATATCCAGATACTCATTAGAGAGTACTTCAGAAGCCTTTCTTAAGGAAAAGGAATTTTTTACTCTTCAAGGTGGGGTTTCGTATTGTGTAAGTGTGAGGAAGTGTTTCTCAGTGGAAAGGAGATGGTGTGGTCATTCAGAACCATCCATTTCTAGAATAAGCATCTTTTTCCTGTACATCTGGTCTTTGCTTTGTTGTTTAAATGTGCAATGTAACCAAGAGTAGCTTATTATCCGGTTAAGTTCTGATTTGTGTTTTACTGGCTCTTAGGGAAAGAGAAGAAAAGCAAATGGAAACATGCTCAACTGTATGATCTTGTTGAGGAGAGTTTGTGGGGTTTTTTTTGCTTAATTGTTTCATGAAAGAGAGTTTGGAAAAGTGCTTGCAGATTTCTCTGATGATGCTGTACGACGGTTTTGTGGAGACAGGCATGAGATTACTGGTGATCATGGAGAAGAGTTTCCACTGCTGAGTAAAACACAATCCTTGGGACCAAATAAGTTCTTTGCAAGCAGCTGAAACTCTTTTGTGATGCTTTTGAACAGCAGTCATCCCAAAGTTTCTCTCTTCTGCTCCCCCTGCCTTATGACTTTGTCTGAACCAAATCAGATCAATGGTTTGAAGATTTTTATGGTGTATTGTCAAACTGTTGTGTTCACTGGGATTATTTTATTTGTACTCTCTGAAGCTGTTGCTGTTAGTAATGCTTTGGTTTTGTTGGCAAAGTGTTTATTTCCTTTCTCTTAAGTGGTATGATGTAATAATGCTTTAAAAAAGCATAATGGATGTTGGATTTTCTGGGTTGTTTCTGTTCCTTCTAAAACTAGTTGTTACAAGAGGATTAAGAATTTCTAGCTATTTAGGAGATTTTTAAACATCATCTAAGGAAAAAAACCCAGCATTTTCCTCTCGTAGTTTTTTGCAGCTTGTATCTTTCGTAAGAAATTAAATTATACTATTCATAGGAAAAAATCTTAATACTGCATGTAGCTTATTAGAACTTAAATATTTCCTTTTTAATGTAAGTATTTTTGTATAATTCTATCTTTGGATTGTTGGGCCTTGAATTCTTACATAAACACTTGGAAAACCTTAGTAATGCCTCTTTTGAAGAAAGTTGAATTAATAAACTAAAGGATAATAAGTTAATCAAACTCAAGTTTGAACAGCTACCTGAGATTTAGTGCAAGTATGCCCTTGATTAAGTTTCTTTCCACTTGGTTTTCTATTCAATACCTTTTGCCAAGCTGTTGTATAGAAGAAAATTCTTATGTGATTGATGAATGATGAGAGGTCAAAATCCATAAATATTCTGTCCCTAGCTGTGTTCTTCTCTGAAAACTAATCCTTGCATTTGTAGGAACCAAGGTCTTTCCAGCCCTTCAAAAGGCAACTGATATTGGCAAAATAATTCAAAAATTACTGACAGTGCAGGAAATGGTAGTGACAGCCCAATTTTGTACCTTGTTTTTCTAATTAAGTTTTTATGAAACCAGTTTCTTTTCTGAAACTGCAGTAAACTGAAACATCTTAGTTCAACACTTTGAAGCTTCTTAAGCCATGCACTTTGGTGTTGCTTGTGAGTGGCAAGAAACAAGTGTGAGTGGCAAGAAACACAAATATTTTTGAATGTTCAACCTAGTTAGTCTGGAATTGTCTCTTGTGATTTTCTTTCTGTAGAAAGCAAGTCTAGGGCAATGACATACTTCTCAGGTACTCCTCGAGTTATTCAAGATGAATTCAGATCTCTGCCTTCAGAAGGATTCTTTCTTAAATGTACCATGCTGTGTATAGGAGTTGGAGATGCAATTCAGTTTCTTAGCTGTGACTTTCGGAAGTGAGACTGAGAGGATGTTCAGACAACAGTATTATGTAATATTAAATCAGTGATGTACCATGTATTCTGCCTCTGTCCCCCTCCATTTCTCTTTAAGCTTGAAACTAATTTGTTCAATCCTGGAGGAAGTATTGACTTAATCTCTTCTGAATCTATGTCCCCAGTACTGTGTGCCAGTTCATGGGGGCAGACTGTCGAGACTCAATCAGATTTAGAAGCTAATACAATTACCAGTACGTGAAAATACTTCCATTGTACTGAATGAAGGCAGTAGTGCTCTGAAAATGGCTTAGATTTTTATAAATAAATCAAACTCTTTTGAGGCTGTTTTCCTGATGTCACTGCTTAATGGTATACAAGGTCTGTATCACATAGTTTGTTCTTAAATTTTAATAAGTACTTTCTCTTACATTCTACTCCAAAACCTTCTCAAGTAGGTCACAAGCAGGTGATTTTGCTTGAGAAAGCTGCTGGGGAGGGAATCAAGCTTCTTCCATAGGACTGAATCCTTGCAGTCATAGACTGAAGAGCAAAGAAGTCTTTGGGGATTTGAGGACAGGACATTGTACTTTACACATAGATTAAAATGAGCACAAGTAGGTGTGAAATTATCAGAGATAAGTAAGTGTAACTTCAGAAGGCAAGGCAGAAGACTGGAATATGCTCTCACTGGCAGGAGCAAAGCTTTATATAGGGTTTTGAATTCAGCTGGATGATACTGAAAATAAAACTCATGTTAAGGAGTTAAGGCTGATTGGCTCTCCCAAATCAGTTGTTCTAGTGGATTTGGTTTTCCATTAAATGTTGAATCTCAGAAACTTCTTTTAAATAAAACTCCTCCGAGCTTTAATAGCTTAAAATTGTAAGAGACATTGACTCATCAAGTGAATAGAGTGAAATCTCAGTTTGAACTGCTTTTAATTATGTTTTCGGTTTGATATAAGCAATGATGTTTTCAAAGCTGCCAGGCCATAGGGGACAAGTGGAGGCATCTTGTGGAATAGCCAGGGTAGAATACTTTTGATTAAAAAGGAGGGAAGACAGACGTTGCCTGAAATGGATATGCTGACTTTTTAAATAGAAGAGTATTTGCTGTTTGAAATACCTTCACCTGCCTTCCCTTGCAGACAGGTTATATGTCTGTTTTGCATTAATTTGAATTGCAAACTGCAGCTGCTGCAATACACCATGCATCCAGAAGCTAAACCTTAGCTCTTCCTTTATTCTAGTTGTCCTTGAAATATCCTGCTGTCTCATGTTCCCTTTCTTGATTTCTTACACAACTCTGAATCATTTGTCTGTTTCTGAAGGTTTTCTAAGGGTCTCCTTAATTTTCTTTGATTTTTTAAACTTTTCTTCTTGTGTCTTTCAGTATTATCTCCCTTTTTGATTTCTAGTCACAATTCCTGTTTCTTTAAAATCTAGCAAATTCTGAAAAATGGTGCTTTCTGTGGAGTTTGGTCTGTGTGTGAAATGGTTTCCTGAGCACACCTCAGTTCTATAGTCCAGCTCTTTTGTTCTGTTAGTATATCTTGTATGCTTATAACCAAGATTTCTTTAACCTTCTGCTGTTTCCCATGTATGAAATCTGTGTTTGCATTTACACCCACACAAAATCTGAGTTAAAGCTAATGCAGTTTGTGGAGTGTTTAAGTGGCATACTTGCATGCTCCTTGGTGAGGAAATAACTTTGAGAGGGAGGAGAGTGTGTTGTGGGAATGGTCCTGGCACACTGAGCACTGATAATGAGAAACCTTGTGTTCACACGAGAATTAACTCATGCATGCTACAATTCTGTCTTGCTGATAAAGAATAAAAAGCTTAAAACTCCAAAAATTCAAGATCATGAAAAAAATCCATATATGGCCTTGTTGATTCTGATACAGAGCAGGGTTTTTTTTTCCATCCACTTTTTACTATAGCTGCATAAGCATGTATAGGGTCAGTGCCCCTGTGTGGGTATGATGGTACTAGTGGTTTTTACACCTATGCAGTTGGGTTAAGGGGAGAGCACCTGGAATACAAAAAGACATTTCTATTATCTCCTGTCATCTGAGTAGCCCATATTGCTGTCTGAAATACTTTTGTACTTCCTTTATTCTTGCTACGTAAAAATACTTCCTGAGCTCCAGCACTTTCACTGTTCTGTACATTTGTGAAAAAGAAGGCTGCCTATAGGTCTTAGAGGAAAAAAAAAAAAAAAGATGTTTGGATGTGGCAGTTTCTAAACCAGAACACATCTGTTCTGGGGCAGATTGAGGAGCATTGTGAATACTCTGGAGTAATCTGTTTAAATAGAGTGTGATCTTGATGAATTAGGAACACGAACTGCAATCAGTGTAAAATTTAATAAAGCAAATATGAAGCAGTTAATGTAGGAAAGAATAATCAAGTGGCCTGTCCGAACTAGAGGAACAGAAACCAGATGAGAGAGCAGCAAGCATGACATGAAGATTTTTAACGCAAGAACTGTTGAACATTGCATTGCTATGAGATGGTGGGAGAACATGCACGTAGAAGTGTTTCGTAGTTGTGCAGTTGATTGGCATCCTTGTGAATGCAGTTGTTCACATCTGCTTTTTTTCCATCAGGGATAGGCAAACTAAAATTTCTGTACCTTATGTAAAGATAATTGGACTAATACTAGCATTGACTGGCTGTCAGTACCGTGAACAAAGGTTGAGAGAGACGTAGTATCCTAAGGGATGAAATAAGAACAGGGCTATTCTAACTGGCTAAGGACCAGGAACGTTAATACTTGAACTTTGTTTTTAGTTGAACTTAGCAGCAAATAAACTTAGAGATGAACATTCAATATCTGTAGTCTGGACATGCCAAATAACTAGGTAAAGTTTCTCTGGGGCTATATTTCTATAAGTGAAGACTAAAATGAAATAAAACCTTTTATAATCATGTATAGGTATTCCAGTATTCAGTGTGTGATATTTTGAGTTAAAGTATTTGTCAGAATGAATACATTTACTCAAGAACTTTTGTTCTTGATAAAAAGTGATTCAGTTGAATTTCTTTTTAATCAGACAATTTCATTAAGACATGAGCAAGAAATAATACTATGAAAGCTAAAATCAGTTTTAAAACATTTACTGAATTTTAAATGTGCGACCAAAAGAGCAAATTGGTAAAGAGTTATAGGAGCTGTTATAGATTAATGGTATTTGTAGGACTGTCACCTTGCTAAAAATGCTTTCAAACAAAATTATCTTGCAGCTTGATTTAAATCTCATTTAAGCAGCAGTATTTAAATGAGGTAGCCTGGTATAGAGCCTGCTGTGCCTCATCCTTTGGTTGTTTGTGGGGGAAGGGAGGTGATGAGAACGAAAGGATGAGACTTTCCTTTCTCTGGCAAGTCTTCAATGACACTGTAGGAGGAGTGGCTTTTAAATGTGGCATCCCTGTAAAAAACTAACCTTTCCATCTGCAGATGGAGGAGGGCTGTCCTAGAAAAGAAAATCAAGCTCTGGTTTCTCTTGTGCTGAGTCCAACTGAATGCCAGTCATTTTTCACAGCATTCAGTAGGAACTGTTCTCTTAAATGTTACAGGAGAAGGAGGAGAGGAACAGCTGAATGTCACTTTGTACCTCTGTAGGAAGAGGAAAGCTTTAACAGTGCTGCTTCACTTATAGGCAAATTATCAGGATCACTGAAATTAGATGCGTGTGCTCTAAAAAAATGACTGATACTTGAGGGTCCTCACCACTGCTCCCGGTTCCTCCTCTGGCTAAAAGAGGTTCTCCTTTGGCTTCAGTTTCAAGCTGCTGCATCTTCTCCTGATGCAGCATTGAAACAGGGACCTTATGATTATTATGTAGTCCTCAAGCTTACCCTTTTTTTAATCTTCCCCCCCCCTTTTTTTTTAAAGCAGTCTGTCATGACTTCTGAAATCCTGAAGTGACAGGCAGCTTTACAGCTCCAAATTTTCTCCCCTAGAATAACCTAGGTAGAGTGTGTGGGAAGGTTTTATATCCCAGATCAATGGGAGTCTGTCTGTACAGTAAGTGTTTCTGTTCTTTGGGAACAAAGCCTCACTAAAAATGTGTACCAACTTTCCTCAGCTTTATTCTGTATTATTTTCAATTACTCCCTGGAAATAAGCCTTTAAACTTAGTACCAAAAAAACCTCCAAGATATGGAAAGGTATCAAGTAATTTTCAGCTTGTCAAGTAGAGCTGTAACAGTTTTTCAAGGTGCAGTGGGTGTGCGCTGCATTAGAAAGAACAAAGATTCCACTTCTCCACCTTTGCAGTCCTAATCAGTGTTAGGCAGAAAATGATGGATAACAGATAAATGGGATGCTTATGCAAAATAAGACCAAGACATTTTGCCTTTAGCAAGGTGTACATAATTCCTTTCTAAATTAGTATTTCATCTCAATCACTTAGAAATAGGGATGTAGAGAAAGGTGTGCTGATTACTAAATAGTGGACATGAAGTTGAGCATGAGACTAGATTATTGCCCTCTGTGAGGGTAGATGATAGACAGAAATTGAGAGGACAATATAAAGTTGTTGTGGATGATGCTAGGAGACTGCAACAGTGAAGCTAAACACAGCACAGAGGAACACTAAGGAGAGAAAAGATTGTAGAAAGCAGCACAGGGCTACTGAAGAGACATGAAAAGATGACTCGCCTTTTACACAAGTATTTCTGTTAAATGTAGGTCAGGAAAAGAAACCAATTTACAATTCTGTGAAGCTCACAGGAGCCCTGGGAGAAGAAGAGTTATTGGTAGTCCCTGATGGAGGAGAAGCAGCTGGCAAATCCCAAGTAATGCATCCCATAGAAGGAAGAGAGGGAGGACTCTAGACCCTAGAAGGATAGATGCTCCTTCGTTTCCAAAAACATAACAAGTAATTTAGAGAGTCATCTGCCATCAACATAAGCTGTGATGTATCCAAGTACTTATGACATATCACAAGTGACTTTGGTGGACCTGTAGCTGAAGCTAAGTAAGGGCTTTTTGAATTAAAAATTTAGCTGACAAAAGGCTTGGTAGCCCAAATTTGTTTTGTCTTGTTAGTGGAGCCATAATTTGAGTTCTTCTTTCCTTTAGGCAGCTGTGTTCTGCACAACTTTAAAACATTCTGTAGGCTTCATGTTCTCAGCCTTCCTTTCTCAGAAGAGACATGAGTGCTGTGAATAATTCCATTCTGAGTCAAGTGGCTAATGCTAACAAGTGTCAGGTATTGTGACACATCCTGCAATAGAATAGTCAACTAAATCAACCAGGTTTTTTTGGTATTACTCTCATTCATAAAATTTTTCTGAAAACCTTCAGACATCATTCACTTGCTTCTAAATTGTCATATAGAGGAGAAGCAAGACCTTCAGCTAGTTACCAGTACTGCAAAACAGCTGAGCAAACTGTATTCTTCCTAGTTTTCTCCCTTCCTATAGGGAAGATGTTATCCTGTAGGGAAGGGGCAGGGAAGCAAGGAGAAGGTTGGCTTGGAGTTTTTCTTTCTTTCTCCCAATAACTGTAAAGTTATTTCCTGAACAAGGATACAATTGATCTACACCAAAAAGAGATTTTAAAAAAAATTTTTACAGGCCTCATGTAGTTCAGGTTTCATTTTTTGAGATGCCTGCATCAATCTCTGCTACTCAGTAATTTGCCCATGTGGGAAGGGCAGATTGGAGCTCTTTTCTGTGCTTATGTACACATACACCCACAATCCAACATGCACATTGGTTCTCTCGAGGACAAATAGGGAGGTAGAATTTTCTCTGAATTTTTTTGGTTTGTTTGTTTCTTCCAGTTGCTGTTGTCTGTGAAAAAAACCCTGTGCTATCCCAGTTACTTGTTTCATGTGAATTTTCATCCTCCATCTTCTCCCTACGCCTTGTTATTATGGCTCAGATTTGTGAAGCTTGGTTCATTTGGGAACTAGTACTGAGCAAAGCCCATCTGGACTAGTCCTTTTACTGTGACAGATGGCTTTATAAGGAAATAGTTTCATATATGGCAGAGCATGGACAGCTGTCTTTGGAGAGGAAAAGGTTATTGGAAAGTTTGGGTTGGTTCTTCCCTGATCTTGCTCTGTCACTTATAAAAGCAAACAATCTGCCACTTGCTTAAAATATTTGTTAAAATCTTTTCGGGCTGTGGAAAAAATTGTCAACAACACACTCACTATTTTACCATTGCTGCTGATCTCTAGAGATATAGGAGTGTGTTGCTGTCATATGAAAATCTGAAAGTCCTCATTTTCAGAGAGACTGGGCTAATGTTTGTTACTACTTAGAGAATCATAGAATCATTTAGGTTGGAAAAGCCTTTTAAGCTCACTGAGTGCAACAATCAACCCAGCACTGCCAGGTCCACTACTTAACCAATGTTCCTGACTGTTTTTTAAATACCTCCAGGGATGGTGATTCTACCAGTTTGCTGGTCAGCCTATTCCAATGCTTGAAAACCCTTTCTGTGAAGAAATGTTTCCCAATATTGAAGTGAAACCTACCCTGATGCAACTTGAAGCTATTTCCTCTAATCCTATCACTTTCTACCTGGGAAAAGAGACTTGGAGAGACTTTTTACCTGGGAGAAAGACCACCATGTGGCTACAACCATTTTTCAGGTAGCTGTAGAGAGTGATAAGGTCTCCCCTGAGCCTCCTTTTCTCCAGGATAAACACTCTCAGCTCCCTCAGCTGCTCCTTATAAAACTTGTGCTCCAGACCCTTCCCCAGCTCCACTCCCCTTCTCTGGACACGCTCCAGCCCCTCAATGTCCTTCTTGTAGTGAGGGACCCAGAACTGAACACAGGATTTGAGGGGTGGCCTCACCAGTGCCGAGTACGGGGGGGACGGTCACTGCCCTGGTCCTGCTGGCCACACTATTGCTGATACAGGCCAGGATATCCTTGGCCTTCTTGGCCACCTGGGCACACTTGCAAGATCATGTTCACCTGGATGTTGGCCAAAATGTTTCAGAATAAGAAAGGATCCTTAATCCATTGGATTTCTTAGAATTGGGAATGAAGTAGTTTTCAAAATAAGCGGTAAACTGCATTTATCACAACAGCTGCCTTCTTCCAATAAGTTAATAATTTGATGAAAAATTGGAGATGCAACCTTTTCTGTGCGTAAACTGAATTCATGTAGGTGGTAAAAAATGGATTTTTCACTCACAGTTTGGAAAATGTCTTCAAAGTATAATGCTGTCAGATATCTAGGTGCAATTTTATTGAGTGACTTCTTGAGATGATGGGAAGTTCAAGATGGGTTACTACCAGGCTATGGCTTCAGTAGAAGAAAATTAGGACTGCGTAATAGAGAGTGTATCTTTACCAACCTCTTCAAAGAGCAGGGAATGTGCAATGATGTATTTCAGTGAAAAAAGTTAACAGCCCACAGACTAATAGAAACTTCTTACACTTTAGGGCACAGGCTGTAAAAAGCAAAGAATGTATGCTACCCACATTCTCTGGCCCTTTGCTAAGGTGGCAGTGCCTCTGACTCTTCTAAGGCATCAGAACAGACAAGCAGTTGAAGTATAAAGCCGCTCCTGAGACGTGCGAGAAACTCATCCAGCTGTCTTACACTTCGGTCAAGAGAATTTAGTCTGTTCAGTGTCCAGTTAAAAGAACACAAATTCTTTATGTCTTGTTTGATATTTCTGCATTTCTCTAAGGATAACTCAAAAGTTATGGTAGCTCTGTTAGAGCATCATAGCAGAGAGAACTTCACAGGCAATATTTGGTACACCAACCCCTCAAACTATAAAAATTAAATTTTATCCTCTACTTACTTCTAACCCTCTGGAGAAGCTGTATGTAGTAGTGTTTTTCAGGTTCTTAGGATGAGCCTATGTTGGGAAATAGGCTGTTGGTGTGTGATATCATACGCTAGAGAAACATCTTCCAAGACCAAAAATTATTCCATGAAAATTAATGGAATCTGTGCCGGATTTCTTTGTTTAGATAATAGATAAGGTGTTAAACTAAGGGAACTCAGGGACTTGTGTAGTTGGGGTGGTGGGGTTTTTTCTGTTTATAATTTGCAATAACTGATTGATGTGCAGCATTTCTCCAGAGCAGCTGCTTTTTTTTTAGTTCCACTGGGTTTTACACACCTGACAATCTTTGTGATAATCACCACTGATAACACTGGCTTTCACAGTTCATTGAATAGCTGAGCATGAGTGCAGTTGTGTGACTGACTTTTGATTTGCAGAAAACATTAAGAGGATGCATTTTCTTTTAAACTGCTGATGTTCTGGTCTAGTTTCCCATGGAAACAGGCTATGGACTATTTATTTCAGTCCTCACCTATTATGTTTTGTACCTGTGGGTCTGCTTAGGTGAAACTTGAAAGAGCAATAGAGATTTTCAAGCAGTTCCAATCACTTTGAGGAATTTTATGGCTGAGTGAAATAGACTTGGTTTGATGCCCTCGGTGCTGCAAGTGGGCTTTTCCCCTTGAGGAGGTGAGGCAGCCAGGACTCCTGTCACTGGTGCTGTAGTCAGTAGTTTGGCAGTAGTCAGATGGTCAGTAAACAAATAGTTGCTACCTCACCTGAACTCTGTGGAGATGTCACGGAGAATTGGAGAGGGCTGAGCTTAACATGGCAGGAGGAGAATCCATCCTGCGCCTGTTGGGGGGAACCTGCCACCAGTGAGTTGCTGTTTCTGAGCAAGTGTATGCAGGCTCTCTTCATCTCTTTCTATGGAATACATCATTCTGGGGAGTTAAGTTGCCTGGCTAGGCAGCTGAATGAACTAGTTTTCTCTTAGAAGAGAGAACTTGTTGTCATATTGGTTTCCTTTCCTGGGAAATGCAGCATGTGGTTGGATTTTCCCCACCTTGTTCACTACTAATAATGTATTCCTTGAGTGTGCTCTCCACATGTGCGCATGCACAAAATGTAACTGTAATTAGAATGCATTCAGGAGAAGGCTATCTTTGGCATCTAATTACTAAAGAAGAGAAAATATTTTCTACTAATAAATATTTATTAATGAATAAGAAACTCAAACGCATATTTCTTAGCTCAAGTGAGCTATAATGTGTGCCATTGTTCTGCCTTTTCATTGTGTTAACGCTTGTTTTATACAGCTTGCAGATATTCTGGGCACACTCTGCAACAGTTGTTCTGTGCCATTTTCCATCAGCCTCCCTCTTCCCTGAAAGAGAAAACACTGGCTGACATGGAAAGCATTCCTCTTCAACTGCAGTATAAATCTTCAGGTGTATTTGCCAGCTTGAACCAAAGGGAGAAAGAGGCTACTGGCTGCTGATGCAATGAAACTCTTTGTAAGTCCAGTTTTACAGAAATAATGAAAATTGCAACTAATAATTTAGTATTTTCATTTCTGATTTTTTTAATGGTGGGAACACTGTAGGAAGTAATACGGAATATACCCACCCTCTTTAGGGTTGCCTTTATAGTTGCTTTGTTTCAGAGTTTTTATAAATTAGTCTCTTCAGTTTCCGTGGCAACTCAGTTGTCCGCACTGGTTGCCAAGAAACAGCTTCTGCTGCACAAAGGGCAGGGACACTGCTATGGAGTGATTTCATTCCTGGCACTAATAAGCAGTGGAAGCAAAAGCTTGATATTCCATGGAGTATGGCCTCCATATTGATTGTTAGAACTTTATTTTTTTAAAAGTGTAATTGAGGTGTTTGCTTCTTTATTGTAATTAAGCCATCACAAACCTCCTGCTATACACAGCTACAGAGTTCCTGTGGAAAGATGTAATAGCTACATAGACATAAAGCACTGGAAAATGCATGTTTTGAGAACAGTTTAACCGTCCATATGGTAAATGGTGTGTTTCTCTGGTTAAAAAGTTAATTGTTTTTACAATAAGTCCCAATTCTGTGCCTTGTAGTCAGCAATTAAATATTCTCCTTCTACATATCTCAGCAAAGACAGGATTAAAAGTGAGCACGATTAGAATAACTCTTGGACACATGGCTCCCTGGGCCCTCTGGAGCTCTAAAGGTTTTTTCCTTATTTGACCTCTGGGAGAACTACAATCTGGATTTCCATCTGATCTTTCTTTTAAGAAGCACAAACTGACACCTGTCATCAGTTCTCTAAAATGAATGCAGACAGAGGGATCATATTGTGAGTCATGATTCTGCATTAGTGTAAAATTATATTTTTGAGGTTGCCTTCCAGCCGTCAGTTTTATGGCTGTGATTTTCTGAGTGCATGGTCTCAGAAAGACTGAGAGACTCTTTCTAAAAAAGAATTAATTTAGAATTTGTTAAAAAATAATACAAATATTTGCAAATGAGAATATTCATTTTCCTTTCAGTTTTCTAAGTGGTGATCAGGATAAAATATTGTACATCACGCATAGACATACTCATAAATCCTGTTCTGTGAAAGAGTGAGAGGATTGGACACCTCCTTAGAGACTGGTGTAGATACAGAAATAGGGTCTTTTGATCTTAGTGTAGAATCTATAGCTCAGATCTAGCCTTCCTCCTCTCACTGATTCTCTAATGAAGGGCCATTACTGTACAGTGTTACATGAGTGCTACTCTTCGCTGGGGTTTGAGTCAATCACTACTTGGAATAGCTGCAAGGAGACTGAGTTGAGTAATATAATACAAAGTAGTTTGTTATATGCAGAAATGTAGATACTCCTGTGAAGGAGAAAAGCTGTTGCATAGCATTGTCTATCCACAGGTGTTTAGGAAAGGAGGCCAAGAACAGTTGTTTTCCTTTTTAGCTAAAATGTCAGGAGGAATCTGGAATTTCAAGGCAGCTTACAAAGTGCAAGGAAAAGCTGAGCAGTTAGAAATTTGATAGCATCTCTGGTTCTATGGCTTAGGCTAAAGGCAACATTACCTGTAGCCACTTTGCTTTCCCAAATACTGAGCAAATTACGGCCTCTTAATGTTAAGTGTTGCCAAAAAGCAACTTTCTAGTTTTTGGGCACTTTGAAAAGCCCT
This sequence comes from Edolisoma coerulescens, assembly GCA_013397115.1. Lineage (NCBI taxonomy): Eukaryota > Metazoa > Chordata > Aves > Passeriformes > Campephagidae > Edolisoma > Edolisoma coerulescens. Next base: position 635,084 of record VWZW01006024.1, on the reverse strand, counting down.
TTGCCACACAATACTAGCCCTCCTCATGTGAACTGGCATTCCTGCAGGCTAACTCTCAAGAGTTATCTGGACTTGATTTAGCTTTGTTTAGAAATGCTTTGGCTTTGCAAAACTGGAGTTAAGTCTCTGAAGCCAAGTTGGTGCCTCTGCATGGTCCTCTGAGCTTGATGGATTACTAAGTGAAGTGCAGTGTTATCTGTGCCTTCTGTTATCACTAGTAGAACTGATTTTTAATTTTTTTTGTTTCTAATATAAGTGCAGAAGTGCTCAAACCTTTCCTGTGCTGTTGTAATAAAAATAATCTGTTTTTTCATAGTGAGGATGTTTGTCAGGTGAATTATAGAGCAGTGAGCACAGATAAAACTACTGGAAATCAGAGTGAGCCACAACTTGACTTAAATTAATAATCTGTTTAAAAAACTAGATACCAGATTTCAGGCATGGTATTATACCTTAAGCAAACCAATTATGTTTTGCAAGTTAGGAATAAAACAATGGATGTGATGGTGGTATTTCATAGGGCAAAACAGAGCCCTCAACCAGCTTTTACTCCTAGTTTGCTGTAATCTGAAGGCTTTGAATAGAGAAGAAGAATGCACTGGAAAATAAAGGAGGAATAAAGGAGGAAGTTGCCTATCTTTTAATGAATGCCATAAACAGCAGCTTATTCTTTGTACTTGCTCTCTCTTTCAGGTACTTAATTTCATGATACAAGCCCTACAATGCTCTTTAAAAATCATTTGGGTATTATTAAGTGGGAACATTAAATTCTCTTTCTGCATAATGTACTTACAATCATTTGCAGTTGCCCAAATAGCTTTACAAGTCACTTGAGGCATGATTTGCCTAAAATTTATATAAATCAATTAGATACTAAAACATACTTAATGTAAAAGTTACAGCATGGACTGATAAAATCCAGGCACCAGGATTAAGTATTTGACCTAAACTTGTCCTTTTGAACCAGATGCAGGGCATCACTCGAGCTGTAGACTTAAGGAGATGCTCTGATGTTGTAATCTCCATCCAGGCAGGTTGATTGAAGAGTCAGTGATCACTGTTTAAATATTTATTAAATAAGGATGTTTGTTATAAATACCATTTACAAGAGAGCAAATGACATTGCAGTATAATTCAGTGCTACTTTCTGAATTATTATTAGATCTTTATGTAAACAAGATCAGTCATGCAGATTGAACCTGGCTGAACTGTAGATTTTTTTCCTTCTCCCTCTTACATAACAATCTGCAAAATCCTGATTTGATACAACAAATCCACATGAATGTTTTATGTAAAATGCATATCCTATATTCCATCTCTCTTTATTGCCTACCCTGCCAAAACCAAACAAACTACTGAATACATGCAGGAATATCAATTTCTAAAGAAGTCCTAATTTTTGCTAGCTCTATAATGGCCCAAATGAATTTATTTTGGAAGACGGCTTGAATGGGAAAAAAAATGCCCAGGCTGGTGCCGTTTACATGAGGTGGGGTTGCTCTGTAACTTGCTGACGTTGTCTGGTATGCTTACATTGGCAGGATGTGCTTCCCAGCCTGGCTGCGGCTCTGCAGCTCTCAGCACAAAGGGTGCATCAGCCAGCCCTATCCCAATGGCTCCTCACAGCTTTTGGTGCCATCAAAGGGTTCTTGTTTTGGTCTAGAGTTGGAGAGTGCCTCTGTTCAATAGTCCAGTTTTCTAATAATTCGATCTCCTAGGAAGGAACTGAATGATGGTTTTAAGGTGTTTGTGCTGCCTAATGAAGCTTACAGTCATTCCAGTCTGAGGTAAGAACCAGTCTCTTTTTACACTGCCTCCAAAGTATCTGGAAAGAAAAAGAGACACTGAATTTAACCATGACTATTTTCACAGCACATCTTAAAATTCAAAAGCTAAAGCTTAGCTGCAGTCTGTGCCATGTGTTAGAGCTGAGCTGTGAGAAAATTCTGTAAGCATACTAATATTGCCTTAAGAAAGGCATTCATCTGACCAAATAAGGAACTTCCTAGAAATCTCTTTGGGTATATTTCCCCAGAAGGGTAATTCAGAAGAATGTTACCGCAGAATTGAGACTCTTCTGAAATACCAATAAAAACCAGCAGGTGACTGGAATTTCATTTAGCGAGTTGTCAGTACTTGCTGTCTAGAGATCTAAATAATGTACCATTAAAAGAAAGTTACTCTCATACAATATTGCTGTTGATTTAATAGACATTGACATCAGATGGGTGTGTGATATGGCAGAGCCTATATACTTAACAGGTTGGTGACCCTTTTTAGCCTTGAATGATTAGTTCAATCAAGACTTATGTTAGGAGAAATTAAGGATATGATACTGCGTTCACAGTGTAATACAAAAAAATGGCACCAAAAACTACCTGTTTTGCTCAGCTCCTGAGAATGTACTCATCCTTTCTTTAGTCACTGCCTGGCTCCTCAGGTATTTGGGAAACTGTTTTGCCCGCATTTCTGCACAAGTTGATGAAAATCTCATGAACCATCCTTAGATTTATATTTTAGAATATTTTTTCTTTGTCTGTTCTGTTCTCTGTGCTACCTTGTTTAGGGCTCTGCAAAGGTGTTGTGAACTTCTTTAGTATTCTATATAAGAGGACCTTCTATTAGCTCCTTAAACCAAGCCTTTCCAATGAATGCATGTAGGTAAGTGCTGGTCCTGCTGTCTTTAACTACCATGTAGTGATGTTGATGTACCTTTTTACCTACTACTCATTTTCCTACCGTTTAAAAAAGTAACTAATATTTGGTTGCATTAAGCTGGACCACTTATTCTGATTAACAGAGACAATTCATAGTAAAATTGCAGCAAGATAAGGAGCAGAAGGACATAAATTTATTTCCATAATATAAACTTGTGCAATTTTGCCTTTGGGACTTTCTTTTTTTTATATACATTATGAGACCTTAATGGCTTTGGCTCATTAATCACACAAGCTACATCTAATAGTAGTGACAATTGAAACACGCACAAGGAGAGTATGCTTCCTAGGGTTTGAAGTTGGCTTAGAGGTATTAAGTCTAGTTTGGTTCAACTTCCAGGGTTTATTAAAGTGTATATATGGAGGAAAGCTCCCCCATATCAGGGAGAGGTCAGAGTATATCAGGTCAGGGTATCATACCACTGTGTTTAATCACTCCATGTGGAACTTGTAGATTGCCCACAAACCTGCTGCTTTGGCTGAGGGATCAACAGATGATACTGATAAGTTTAGTGCCCTTTTTGAGAGGGAGCAGAGAAGGGTTGCAGTAATCACCAGACTTCAGAGATACTTGTTTTCTTTTGGACATGCACAGACTTGGCTATATTTTCACAGCAAGTGGCAAGAGCCCATCCTGTGATTTGAAAGTGAAGTTGTATTTATTATTCACAGTTGTTTTCAAGGGAGAGTCTTGCAAGAAATGAGTTTTTCAGACAAAATGCTTCCTTTTCTCACTGACCCTTGTTTCTGAAGTCAATGGATTTTTTAAATCGTGCTTTTAAATTTGAAGACGAAGCTAGACTGGTACACTGGCTCAGTTTGCTGAAGTTTATAAGCAGCAGGGTAGTCCCAGGGGCTGAGCTGGGCAGCCTTCTTAGGTGTGTCTGCTTCTGCATCTTAATAATCACAGCTGAAAGAGCTGAAGCCAGCTGCAGGCAGTTCTTGGGAGGGATGAGTTTCAGATTCTGTTCACCATCAGCAAATGACAGCTTTGGAAGGCTGGTGTTGGCTCAGGCCAAGAAGCCCAGGACTTCTTGGCACAGGAAGGGCTGTGAATTGCAGGATATTTTGAGCCAGCTGGATGTGCCTTGACAGTGTCTGCAACTGCCTCTGGTGTTTGGGATAGTCAGCCTTGGAGGGTATTTCGTGAGTTGAATTACATGGGTTATGTGATTATCTTTAGAGTTTGGGTTGGATTTCTCCTAATTAGTTGGTTTACAGTTTCTTGGTTGCTGATACTAGAAAAGGGGAAACATTTTAATCTGTTACTTTGTGTTCTGAATGTTAGTCATCATGGTTCTACATTAAATCAGTCAGTTGTTTTACCTAGGGAAGAGCTCTTTACAATAACTCAGCCTTGATTTGCCTTTGATCTATGCATCAAACCATAATGCTTCTCTTGGTTGCTTTCTCGTGATTGCTGTACAGCATTTTGAGAATTCTTCTGCTGTGAATCATTATTTGGCAGGTACATGGAGAACTACAGAACTAGCTGAAAACTGACGCCTTTCCACATCCTGCTGATCTTGGCCATATTGCAGAACAGTGGTGGTCTCTTGTACTTAGGACTTCTGAGTCTTGTGTCATATTTTAGACAAGCTTTTAATCTTGGTTTTGGGTTTATTGTCAGAAAAAATTATTTGTATTGAATAAAGTGTCTGTGCAATATATTAATGTATGATGTCTTTTGTTCTATTGGTCCTCAGGTACAACTCCAGGATAAGAAGCTGTTTATTTTAGCATGGCTGCTTTCTCAGCATCCAAAGTAGTAATGATACCAATCTCTTTTATCTCAGGCACTTGAAAATGAAAGACCAAATGATCACAATCAGCTTAGCGAGTGGTATGCTTATTTTAAAAAGAAAAAAAATATATGTAACTTTCACTTCCTTCCCCTGTCATCCCCTTCACCCCCTGCCTTTTTTTACCCCACCAGATGCTCTTCCAGACTTTCAGCTTGGAATAGCTAATAGTTCCCTGGTACTGCACTCTGTATGCTGAAATCTAAATTGAACAAGTATTGCATAATTGCCTGAGACCAGAAGCAGGCGCTTTGGGGAAATTAGCAAATGTTGCATGATTTCTGATTAAAATTTTGCATTGGGAAGGAGTTAGATTCTCCCAAGTGCAGGCTAGGAGTATGGCATGAAAAGCAGAGCATCTTGCATGTGCGGTGTAAAAATGAAAACCATATGTGATACTACAGTGCCTTGAAACAATTGTAAGTGAGAACATGTGAGCCTGTGGTAGAGTTTAAAATGTGTGTAATAAGCACGGTGTGTTCTCTCCTCTCCTGCTGGTACCTTACCGCTTGATGCAATTTCACTTCATACAGTAATTGGCAGTTTTATGAAGCTTCCTTGGCCTTCATCTCCAAATATTATTAGCTTTTGACTTTATTTCAAAGTTTATCCCCTGTTCCTAGGGCTTCTCTAAAATTCTGCTCTAGAACAAGAAAGTTAGTGTACAGTCAGAAAAAAAGTACTGGAGATTACAGAGGTCTTTTAAATGCCAACTTTAGGATGCACCAGAAGTAAACTCATATCAGGCAACACAGTGTTTGCAAACAGATTTGGTGGCAAATGCAGGAGACATCAAATCTTCTAGTTAGTGGCCCGTTAACTAATGGTTAGGCTTCTCTACTGCGAGGCAGTGTGGAATTTGGAGGACTCCTGTAGCTACTTTTCAGAAACACCTCTACACTCTTGGCAAAATTTTAAAAGATGTTTATGTGTACTTAGCTGCCTGCAGCTAGTATTACTCTAAAAGCCTTATTAGGTGCTTAACAGCACCATTAGCTGCCTAAATACCTTTTAAACTGCTTGTCTTTGCCAAAAGGATCACAAACTTTGCTGGATAGGTCTTTTAAACTCCATTCTAGTGCTCAGGTTTCTCAGCCTGTGCTAAGACAGGTAATGTCAGGTAGAAAGCGTATATATAAGTAAAACTAGACACTGTTTGAGAACTATATGATGGGGTTTTTTTCAGGGTGTACTTCTCAGGGAAACTGGGGAAGGTACAGGATCTGCAACTCTCAGAAGTGATTGTCAAATAGTTGTTTTAGTGAGCCATATAAAGACTTCCCTTCAGAGAAGGAAGTAAGGAAAGCCAGTAGGGAAGGGGACTGGCCTTGGAGTTTCAGTTCAGTTCCTAGCTCTGGTTCAAACATTCTGAATGTATGTGCATCACACTCTGTTTTCATAATAGGGCCAGGGACTCTCTAATCTCCTGCTTAACATTGTCACCATAACAAATGATTCCTGATCTTAGCAGCAACATAGCAAAACAGAAAGAGATTTTTTAAAAAAACAACCTGTAGGGCTGAGGAGGAGAAGCGTCTTAATACAAAAGGACCTAGGGTAGGTGCTTGACTTCATGGTGGCTTCCTTTGGTTTCTACCAAGCAATTCCTGGAATAATCTGAAATCTTCTATCCTACAGTTCAGCTTCTCTGCTCTGCTGTGTACCTTCCCAGCCTTGCTCCAGAGCCTCAAGTCAAGCATGAGTGGGCAGTGCATACTCTCTGCTACACAAACTGCCTTAGCATACGACTTAGAAGTTGTATGTTGTCTTAGGCAATGAATCACTTGGTAATTTTTTCAGGGTACATTAGGATTCATAATCCATCCCTAACCACTATCATTTAACAAATCAACACATCATTGGACCATTTTCAGAGAGGTTGGCTGGAGAAACTTTTTTTTCATATAGGAAATGAAGGATAATAGGAAAGGATCCTACAGGTATGGTGGTTGCAAAAGAAAGTTCATGGAAAATGGGGTGTTGTTCACAGATGGAGGAAGGCAGTCCGATAACAGGAGACACAGTAAGGGTTGAAGTCCTCTTGTACTCTGCTATCTGTCCTTGCAGATAAAGCTTCTTTCCTAGCAAAGTGGTTTGGGAGAGGAGCATCCAGCAGTTGGGGAGCAAGGGTGTAAGGATTACTTCTCTAAATAGCTGCATATACCAAAATTGATGAGCCCACAAGGTTCATATTCAATGCTGATTTGACTTGTAGATAAATGAGTTTCTGGTATTTGTTATTAAAGTCAAATATGTGTAAAACAGACCTTTTTATTTTAATATGGCCTCCCGGCATAGCACTGCCCAAACTCTTTCAAAGAAGTCACTTGGACTAGCTATTTGTTGGTTAGATTTTTAAATCTGGAGCATAAAATGGTTATTTAATCTCTCCCTTCATGCTCTTCTTGTGGCCCTTCAGTATATTCTTATTTTTGTGCCATCTTTAATTAGGTATTTTCCTATCTTTTTCCATCTCTGAGCAGGTGTGGTGGTCATTACAAATATAGTAGACATTTGCCCGGTTCTGAAACTCAGAATAATTTTTAAGATGGTAGTGTTTAGTGTCATAGAGAGATGGGATTTTTTTATTACCAGCTCAAGTTCATGTGGTATAATTACCATGTTTTCAGCCACATCAAATCTCCAGAGCTTTTCTGTCAACACAGGGCAGCATCCTAGAAAGCAGTTTCCTGTTTGGCTGGGGTTCTGTTAGCAGTGCTGCCAGAAGATGCAGTTGTGTTTCCCTTTGCCTCTTCTGTGCCAGCATCATGACTCAGAAACAGCTGACTGGGATCCCAACACCAATAATCCCAGTACAAATTGGAGGATGGGGTGAAAGTGTTCCAGCTGGCCAGAGGTGGAAGGCTAGTATTTGACTAGCCACATGAGAGCAGCACTAATGTGGGCTGGCTGCAGTTTGTGGAACCACATCCTAGCAGATATCTGCTGGATATATTTGAGTTGTGTTCGTTTGCTCAGATTTAAGAGGCTTTTCACAAGAATTTCTAAAGTCATGAACTTGGCTGTAGATTCCTAACCAAATGATGAGTCTGTGCTCCAGATTGTGGAATTTTAAGAACTTCTTATGGAAACAAGCATTGAAGTTTTCTCCTGTGAAGAAATCTCTTCATGTCAGAGCTGTAGTTAATGAGGCTTCCCACATCAAGGTGATGTGAGACTGCTACATAGCATGGGGAGTTTTATTCCAGATATATAGTTCCTTGCCAAGTTTTGGAGAAGAAATTTCCATTTATAGAAGTGAGTTAATGCTGCTGTTGTATATAAAAAGGGGAAGCAAAGGGCAAAAAGGCAGGGGGAAGGACAGGGTTCTGGTCAGAATAAGGCGTTAATTGATCTCTTAGCCTTGATATTGCCTTACATACCACTGTGTAATCACAGTGGTATGTAACAGCTCACCTCTGTGTATGGGGAGTAAGCAGACTGTGCCTGCTGGGAAGGAGATGTGTCCCCAGCTCCATTCCCTTCAACTTCAGCTTCTGAGGAGGGAGTTCCCATGTGACTGGTAATACTCATTGTACGGTGAAGTCATGTGGAGTTTGTCTTTTATGTAAAAGCTTCTTGGTTTCCTTTCATCAGCCTTCAAAAATTCTCAGCTTATTTATCTATTTGCCACTGTATGCCTCAGGGGAGAGGACTTAAATTTAGAGATACTGCTTATATGACCAAAGCAAATAAAGGTTATTCAGCAACCTCTCTTTGCTAACTGAGTGACCTTTTCAGTTTCATGTGAAGTTGATGTGCTAGGTAAAACATTGCACTGGAGTAGCAAATAACCTTATTCTAAGAAGATGATGTTTTGGTGGCAGAAAAGTTGCATGAATATGGGCATGGTTGTGACCTTGTCTCTAGATAAAGTCATGTTTAAGCAATATACAAGGAGGACATGTCTTCTATGACTTCATAGAAATGCCTTGAGGAAAGTCCTTAACCTGAGTGCATTTAATGCTGCCTAAAGTTCAGGGAGTTTGCAGCCCATTGGAATAGCTCTTTCTTAGACAGGAAAGCAAGTACCTGCCTTGGGTGGCAGAGCTGTCCAATGGCAGGATCAGTGTGGTGGCTTCAAGTCACAAGTAACTAAAGGCATGCACTGTAAGGGCTTCACATGAACGTTTGCTTTCATTATTTACTTCTTATCCCGCTTGATCACATCTGACTATTACTGCAACACATTGGGGTTTTAAGGCCAGATAAAAATAATCTCTCTGTTGTTAACATAGGAGACTGAAAAATGAATTGTCTGTATTTTGGTGGAATTGAAATCAAGTTAGCAGGACTAGTAAACCTGCTAACTTGACCAGTACACAGAACCAGAGGATGGAATAGTTGGAGCACATCTAGGAGTCTCATCAGCCAAGGATAAGTTACAATACAGATGACTGCATAGGTCTGCATGTGCCACATAGGATAGTCAGAAAAAGTTCTTACAAAATAGAAGCTCTTCCTTCAATTTTCCAGTAAACTCATTTTTCAATACAGTCTTTTTAAGGAAGTCAGAAAAAAGTACTGTATTAGGGGCCAAAAAGTGGTGCTAGGCTATGATGTTTCCTAGACAAAGATGATTCCCATTTGATTTCAGGTAATGGTATTGTTTAGGTAGGAAATGAATTAATGAGACTCAGTTACTTAGATGTATATCAGCATAGAGTAAATTTTCAGGCAGTTTTTGTGAACTGTTACTTTGTGAATGCTACATGCTGTTCTGCTGTAGTGGAAAACCCACTTTTCCTTTGGAGCAGAAACTCATGGAGTAAAGGGCATTGGCACAGCTGTGGCAGGCCAGCTCTCAGGGTTTCTGCTCTCCCTCTGTATCAGCTGGCAGAAGGCTGGTGCATCTGCTTGTCCCATTAGCAGCTGCCCTTCTGGGTCAGGAGTGTTTTAATACAGAGCTCCAGTGACTGCTGCCTTTGTGGAGAGTTACCTGAGCTAGCAAACCGTAGGGATCTCTGCTTCTTGCTGTCTGTAAACGTGATATTGAAACATAAAGGAGGTGAAAATGTTGAAACTAGATCCCATGCTGATCTTCTAATTCTTAAATAAGACAAGACATTCCTACTAATGCAGAGTGATTGTGCTGTTTCCACTTACTGTGTTTCTGTAGCACTGAGGCATAGCCTGTAGCAAATTGTTCAGGATGTAATATTGTGTCTGTTCTGTAATATCACCAGTTTGTACTCTGAAACCTCAGCGGTGCCTACGGTATCTGCAAAAATGTAGAACATGTATCGATGTTGAAGTTGAAAGGAGAGTTGTTTTTACAGCTGTAAAAGGAAAGGCATTGAGGATGTGGTACTGACTAGCTTTGGCATTTAATTGACGTGCTTTTGGTGCAGCCTCACACCTAGCTGTAGGAGGCTGGCTCCTGCAGTCCTGGACAGGAGTGAAAGGACTGTTCAGACCACAGATTAATAGAAGTGCTGCTACTCTTTCTGACCTTTGGAATAGAATTCACGATTCTGTTTCCAATATTGATGGTTTTTAGATCAGAAGGGGGAAAAACTAAAGTGGCAATGGGTGGTATTGTTTACTGTATCAGAGGGTGGAAAAAAGTATTCTCTGAATTAGAGGTAGGATGAAAAGGTTATCTACAAAGCAGGTGCTGCAGTGGAAAACAGTGTGGTTTTGACAGATGAGAGGAAAGGATCAGTTAATGGTGAAACAGTGAAGTTCAGGAATAGTTTCTCTTATTTTCTTCTCATTTTCCTCCATTGTTTCACTTAAAGACTGATACTAGTAAATAAAAGGGAGTTGAAAAGTTACAGTCCTGTGTGGTGTTTGACTGAGACAAGAAAGAAGTGAAAAGGAGCAAAAGGTGGGAACTGGATAGTTCTGGATTTTACTCAGTTCTTAGTCCAGAGCTAGATAAACCTCAGTATCTGTTGGATTACTGAGTCTTCATAAGGAGGAGACAATACAACTCTGCCGCTTTGTTTAGAATAGGATTACTTTCTTACTGATGCTTGAAAGGATCCAGCTGGTTGGAAGCACCCACGTTCACCCAGGAAAGGAGTATTTCTATTTTGTTTGTAGGTAGTTTTCCCCTGTAGTTACTGGACTTATCCTTTTCTATTGCAAAAAAGAAAAGTCCTATTCTGTTTGAATTCCCCTTCTTTCTTAACTCCCTGACAAAGTTCTATGTAGTGTCAAATTTTTACTTCAATTCAGTAATTTTTAAAGTACTCCAGAGCATTGGATGCTGGCTAGATACTGTTGACTTAAAAGCAGCAAAACCCCAGGTAAGGTTCTGCATTTATGCTTCTCTTTGGGACTTGATTCTTTGTGATGGTTGATGACCTGGAATTTTTATGAAGTTATGTATGTATTCATCAAGGAGATCATTAAGAATTTAAATTCAGCTCTCAGGATCTGTAGGCTGAGAACTTACATATGTTGAAGACTTAAGGAGAACACAACCGGGAACTAAGGCAGCCTGGCCTTGAATAGGAAGGGAAGGAGCCTTGCATGGCCATGAACTTGTGTCTTCAGGTGAGATTAATTTGCTTCACTTCAGATGTTTGTATCCTTCTCTAACACTTTCTAAACTGTTGTAATAGTGAAAAAACACAGGCATTTCTAAGGCATGACTTGTGATCTTTTATAAGGTGAGATGAACTGGATCTGCAAGAGAGGATTGTTCCTTTGTGAAGTTGAGCTGGAGGTTACCAGAGTCCATGCAAATGTTTGTGTTGTGGAGGGCCACAGCTAGGGCAGAACATCACCACAGTGCTGGAGGACATGCCTGGCACTGGACACTGCTAGAAGCAAAAAGGAAGAGAAGGGGGCTGGGAATCTGTTACTTGGGAATCCACGCCAGGAGCAATGTTGTGATAGAGCCCTTAAGAGGAGCACAGTGTATCTGAGAACTGCTGGCTTCCTGTTTTGTGGTTTGGGGTTTTTTTTAATCCCACTTTGGAGTGAGTGAGTTGTATAACAACTCAGTCAGCACGCCCACACCAGCAGAGGTGACAGAGTTACAGGGTAAGAAGAGCAAACCAAGGATGCTGCTTGCCCAGGAATTTTAAAAAAATGGGCTGTTTGGAGGTGTTTAGTTGCAGTGATGGCAGCTCTAATTTTTCTGTCCTTAATTTTGTTGTAGTTGTTGTCTGTCCTGAAAATGTAGATTCAGAACTCTTGCAGCTTTATGTGAGAATCTGTTCTTTTTTTTTTTTCTTCTAAGCTGCTTGATATTATGCTTTAGAAAAAAATTTGGGAAATCTGGTTCACAGCATTTTATCCATACACCCTTTTTAATTAACCATTGAAGAACTTCCTTTTTTTTTTTTTTTTTTTTTTTTACCTTAGGAAGTTTAGGGCCACCTTTGTGGCTATTGTGGCTATTTGAATTTTGGGCACATTGATTTGGCAGTCAAATGGGAAGTTCGTGGGAACTTTTTTATTTAGTTACTTAGTCAGAAGCAATCTGAATTTTTTTTTTTGTTATGTGTAGAGAGCCTTTTTTGACATGTTTTTGAGTAGACCACTCATAACTGAGTATAACAGAAGAGAATGCAGATAAGGGATGTCTTGTGCTTTTTTTAAATGATAAAAACAGCTGGAAAACTTATTTTTCAATGGAAAAATCACAGCTAGCAGGGTGGTTTCAGTTTTTATTCATTCTGACTGTGTGTCTCAAAAGAGTAATTGACAACAAAATAATTAGATTTTCTGGTAGTTTTTCTGGCCTTTGAACATCTAATTACATTTGTTAAGCTGCAGTAAAAAACAATTGTCAGAGCACAGGAAATGTTGATGTAATTATTTTCACTGTTTATCTTGCGATAGAAAAATGCATACAGACAGATAAATATAACTATCCTTATGAAATGTGTCTGTTCTGGGGAAGACTTGGGGAATGATACTAATGCAGGTGCTTCTCTGAAACTGTCTTGCTAATAGTTTCAGAAGTTTCAGTGGTCATAGTGAAAGAGAGAAAGGTAGGGAGGGGAAATCTGGTAAAAGCTAGATTATTCTCCACTTTTGCATGGTGAGTGTAAGAGAAGGTGCTCTGGTGAGCCAGCCTTTCGGGAGGAAGTTTCTGAAAGCTTTCCTCCAAGCAGTTGTGAGCATCCACCAGGCCTCATTTATTCTGGAGAGTAAAGTGTCCTTCTTTGTCCTTCTGAAATTCTAGTAGGTGTTCATTGAAATTTTTTTCCTAATGACTCCTGACGCTTTACTTCCTCTTTTAACTGCCTGCTGAGCAGGGGACTCACATTTCCATGCATCTGTCTATCATATCTCTCAAGATCTTGCTGCTAACAGGTAATTGTTTACTCAAGCTCACAGTTGTCTTTACGAAGTTCGTATTGTTTTTCCTGTATGCCTGATTTAACTGCACTGAATGTTACCTGCCATTTTGTAGTCTATTCTCTCATTTTTCATAAAATCTTTGTTTCCTTGTCCTGGTTTGAGCCCAGCTGGCAACTATGCACCACAGAGCAGCTCGCTCACTCACTCTCCTCTTGGCTCCCAGTAGGATAGGGGAAGAGAAATGGAAGGGTAAAAGTCTCGTGGGTTGAGATAAGAACAGTTAAATAATTAAAATTTAGTAGTGGCAATAGATTGTAATGAAAAGGAAAATAGACCCCAAGAAAGACAAGTGATACAAATAAAATCAGTTGTTCACCGCCAACTGACTGATGCCCAGCAAGTCCCTGGGCAGCAGCCTGCTGTCAACCTTCCCCCAGCTTCCTATGCTGAGCATGACACCATATGGTAGGGAATATCCCTTTAGCCAGTTGGGGTCACCTGTCCTGGCTGTGTCCCCTTCCAGCTTCCTGTGCACCCTCAGCCTGCTTGCTGGTGGGGTGAGAGGCAAAAAAGGCCTTGCCCCTGTGTAAACACTGCTCAGCAATAGTTAAAACATTCCTGCATTACCAACACTGTTCCCAGCACAAATCCAATCATAGCCCCATACTAGATACTATGAAGAAAATTAATTCTATCCTATCCAAACCCAGAAAATTTCTCTAGTTTGGCATTTTTGTTTATTACCTTGAGACCCTGAAGATCTTTGCTGAAAGTCTCTTGAAGTAGAGGAACTGGATTAGGCTTCTTCACTGCCTTGTGGCTAGAACTCCAGTAGCCATGTAAGTCAGGATGTTCCATTACACAAGCCCACAAGCCATGCTGACTCTTCCCAAGAGGATTGTATTTATCCAGATAGCTCCTAATTCCATTCTTCACTGCATATTTTATTAGTAGATACAGCACAAATCTCAAGCTTAATATCTTGCCCACAGTCTCTTAAAAGTCTGTCACCTTTTCTACCACACAGTCCTCTGCTACCAAGTTTTAATTGAGAGGTGACACACTGTTGTGCTAGTAATTCACCGATTTCATGCTTGAGCTTCTCTGGGATTCCTGGGTTGAGTGCCATCTGGTCCCAGTGAGCTGTTAGTGTTTGTTTTGTTGGTTCCTGCTGGTTTTCCTCGTAGTCATTGCAATTTCAAACACATCCATGGAGACCCCTGCAAAGAGGGGTCCTGGCAGGGGAATCCTGAGAAATAGTTGCAATATCAGAGTGTGTGACAAAACTCAGTAAGATTTTATAGGAGAGAAAACTGATTTTATTTTAATACAAAATGGGTTTCATTCCACACTCTCACACCTGTGTACGCACAATCACCAAGATACTTCTGTCCACACGATTTAGCACTCGGGCACCAAGATGTGTGTATCCAAGTCATTGGTCCAGGATTCCTTGCAGTGGTGTGGAATACAAGGGAATCGAGCTGCTGAGTTCTCTTTGCAACTTCTGGACCCTTAGTTTGGCAGGCATATAGTTAATTCCTTCATCTGTTCTCACCCCTGCATCATTTCAAATTAGTTTCAGTCTCTTTTTAGACTTCTTTTCCAGATTTGAGTATCCTGAAACACTACATGTAAATGTGCTGCAGTTTGTTGACCTGCTAATCTAGGTACCATCCACAAATGCCATTATTATATTATTCTGTTCCCTCTTCTGTTGATTTTTTTTTCCTGGAGTTTCATGCTGAAACATTAACATTTATCCTCAATTCATACCAATGTTCATATTTCTATTGAGGTTCTTTACAGAGGCTCTCCAGCATCTCATACTGTCACCATCACTGCAGTGAACCTGCCTGATGTATTTTCTGTAATGCCTTTATTTTCTGAGTCTTCCCTTGCTACTCTGATGATGAGTTGCCTCCTGGAGTTTCTGGCAGGTTTCCTGTTCCTGATATGCTTGAAAAAAATGTGTCATTAGTGTCTGCCAGTTGTTCATCATATCTTTTGTTTGTTTTGCCTGCCTTGGTGTGCCTTTACATTTAATTTGCCATATTTTATGATCTGTCGAGCTGTGTTTTTCTATTTGGATTTGACTTCAGCTTTTTTCAAGGTAACCTCACTCCTACACTGCTGTTCTAACCAGTCTGGTTTCCTGTCTTCCTTTCTTCCTTTCTTGAGTCGTACTTAATAGGAAATATGTACCTGCCTGGTTTTTCTGGTTATCTCTGTTCATAATCTCCACAGTGCCTGCAAAGATTTAAATTCTTTATCTGGCCCTTTCATATTCTCTTAACAAGCTTCCTTACTTCTCATGTTTGCACTCTCTGAAGCTGGATGCAACTATAGGTTTATTTTTCATCTCCGTTGCTCCAACTGGGAAGCTATTGCATGGAAGAGTTTTCAAAATCTTATAGCTGAAGAGCCACTCTATGTTTAGGACTAAATCAAGGATTGCATTTTCTTTTGTAGGCTTCCTAATCAGCCGCTCCATGAAACAGTCACTGATTTAATGCAAAAAAAAGTCACATCCTGATATGATGGGATGTTTGTGATCTATATTGAAAGGAAGTGAGCTGAAATCTCCCATTATGATACTCTGCTTTCATCATATTACATTAAGTGTTGCTATTCTTATTACATGGTAGTAAGGACCAAATACCTTCCTGTTTCAGCCTGGAATCAAGGACATGACTATGCTGCTTTAATTGTGAAAATGATAGGTTGATATATTTGAAGTAAGAGGAAATGAATATGCTTATAAATCAAAGTTGTACTTTATTTAGCATAATCATAGATTTTTTTGGTTTGAAAGGGATCTTTAAAGATCATCTAGTCCAACTCCCCCTCCATGGGCAGGGACATTTTTTACTAGACCAGGTTGCTCAGGACCCCATCCAAACTGACCTTGAACACTTCCAGGGATGGGGCATCCTCAGCTTCTCTGGGCAACCTGTGCCAGTGCCTGACCACCCACGTTGTATGAAAATGTCTTCCTTGTGCCCAATCTCAACTTTACCCTCTTTCATTTTAAAGCTGTTTGCTGTTTCCCGATCATTACAATCCCTGAGAAAAAGTCTCTCTCCTTCTTTATTATTTCCCCCCTTTAAGTAATGAAAAGCCACAATGAGGTCTCCCCAGAGCCTTCTCTTCTCCAGGCTGAAGAACCCCAACCTGTCTCAGTCTTTCTCCATAGGAAAGGTGTCCCTTCCCTCTGGTAATCTTGGTGGCCCTTCTCTGGACCTGCTCTAAGGGGTCCATGTCTTTCCTGTTCTGGGAACGCCAGATCTGGATGCAGTACTCCAGGTGAGGTCTCATGAGAGCAGAGGAGGAGAATCACTGGTCAGCCACTCAAGTCAAGTAAGTGGAGTAATTTTTATGACAGAAGTGTTGAATAAATACTTTAATAAAGGAGAAACAAGGACAAGTAAGAGGATTAATTCTTTGTGTATTGAAGATGTCTTTACTTAATCCACTGGGCAGTGTTGAAAAGCCTCTAAAGGTACAATGAAGAAAAAAAAGGTGATGCTAGTTCTCTTTAGATTCCTCTAAAGTAGGCTATTTCTTAATTATGTGTGTTCCCAAATATTCATGGGGACTTCAGCTGCTCTGGCAACTTCCAGAAAATAGTATTTCAACATTCAAAGACTAGCAAAATTTCAGCACTTTTTTTGATGGGCAATACTGAAAGCAACTCATATTGAATGTCTTCTGTATTTGCTTCTAAATAAATGAAAGGAAGGGATGGAGGAGGGTGGTGAATTGGATGAAAGTAGCTATTTTGCAATGGCCTGGAAAACATACTTAACAAAATCAAAGAATTTGTCAATGTCTGAGGACAGAAGATGTAGTGGTTTCTTAAAGACATGCTGTAAGGGCACAAGTACAAGCTGTTTCTTTGGGAAGAATAGATAGCCATAATTGCTACTGCCTAATTACAAGCTATTCATTAGTCAGAAACTGAAGGGGCCCGGCAAAAAAGGGGTACTAGGTCAGCTTTTGAGCATGTCTTAAAAAAGAATAGTACTCGTGTGTAGAGACATTATCAGAAGGACTTGGTACAAAACAACAAAGAGCTGGCAAAGCTGCAGCAAGAAAACATTCTGTAAATATATTAGTAGCAAGGGAAATCACTAAAGAAAGACCTTGTGTGTTAGGCAGAAAGATGAGAAAGTTAACAACAGATGTTGCTAAAGAGGTTGTAAGCACCATTTTTACTTTACTGAGCAGGATTAGCTGTGAGCAGACAAACACAAGGGCTAAGATGCAGAGCAAGCCTAGCATACATCCATGGAGGCTAAAGCTTGGAGTCCTTTCCTAAATACTCTTACAGCGGATAGAAAGTTTAGGCAAATGACTAAAACAGGTTGATGCTATTAGGGACCTTATTTGAGAATGAACAGAAGATAACTAAAATCCTGAAAAACCAAAGAAAGACCAACTTAGGGCCCTAAAGGGATCAGGTGATGAAAGTATAGAACTCTAGGCCAGGCAGATTAATTCCTGGAAAAATACTGAAAAAAGCAATTGACAAGCATTTGGAAGAAAGTGAGGTGGGGTAAGCAACAATCAATATAGACTTGGCAAAGGCAAGTCACTTTGAATCAGTCTGTCTTCTTTCTGTGACAGAGCAACATGCCTGCTGGATGTGGGAGAAATAGATTTGATATATCTTGACTGTAGGAAGCTTTGACACTTTTCTAGCACTCCTATGAACAGAGTGTAAAAATGCTAGCTAGTTGAAGTTTTGTACAAGTAGATACAGAATTGAGTTTAGTGTATGGTTAGGCTGGTTTGTTTCCAGCTGCAGAGAATTTTCTGATTTCACAGTAACCTGTCCAAAGTCTGCCTCAAATTCATATTAATGCTTGAATTGGAAGAATTTTTGATTAAGATCTGTCCTGCAAATTTTATCAAAGAGAAAAATCTATGTTTGAGAAGAGATTTAAAATGGAGGGTTTTTTCTTCTAACACTCTAAAAGCTAAGGGTGAAGTTGAGAAAAATAACCAAATATCACATGGGAATTGGTTGCCAGCTAAGCAGGTTTGAATAAAAGAATTTTGAGGTTGTAATTGATTCCAGCTGAACGCTAACTGGGAATGACATCTTGTTGGAAAACATTGCTACTGGCTTTGTAAGCAGAGTGGTTATTTTCAGTACTGCTTGGTCTCAGAAAATACCAAGTATGCAGTGAAATGTAATGTGCCCTGAGTGGGCTTCACGCTCCAGAAAAGATGTTTGACTGGTTGGAGATAAGCTAAATGCAAGAGCACCAAGAATGAGCAAACTTGTAGAAAACTTCCATGACATGGCCCATGGCTGTGGCAGTCTGTCTGCAGTTCTTCTTCACATGGCAGTACTGCCTAGGCTACTGTTAACTGTCAGTTTTAGTAAATATTGACTATAATCATGGCTTTTATTTGTCCTTTTAATAAAATATTCATGAAACTTAAAAAGGTGGGGCAGGAGGGGCTGAAGGAAGTCCTTATTCAGAAAATGCCCTTACTGAGATTGCAAAATCCAGTACTTAAAAATTGAGAAAGGCCATAAGTGTATTCAGTCTCCATGTGGAGACTGAATACAGGCAGACTTTTTGGTTATGCAGTTGAGAGTTTTTTTCCTCACACACCCAGAAAAGGGGGGTGTTCATCCTAAACATATCTGCTATTGCCACTGTTTGGTTTAGTGCAGCCCAGTGTTTTTAAGGTTTGGGGCTTTTTTTAAGTCATGGTTGTAGAATGCACTATGGATCACTTCTGTCAGCTTACTGCAAGGCAATGAAATGAGTTTGAGTGGTTTAATATTCAATTGTTCACATTCTCCTTGTGTGGTTTTATATGAGAAAATACTTAAGACCTATTGCCTTAATATAGTGAAGGAAATGGAATTACTTGTACTTCATTGCTTATCACAGTTTTCCATGACAGATGGTGATATGTATTGGTTAAACTGTCTCAATGGCCATATTAAAAACAGGATGTTCACCACTTGCAGAAGATGAATTTAGCATGGCAGCTTTTTCTTCTTTCCATTTGTGCCATAAATAATATTTCATTACTGTGGTATAAGGAAATTAATTTATTTATATGCAATGCTAATAAAAAGATTATTAAAGTGGTGTATATGAACTCATAGGTGAGCAAGGTCTTATTCTGATGTCTCTTCAGCTGGTGTAACTCCAGTGTAACTGGAAAGAAGTCCCGGTCTGTATTTTGTATATAGAAATGGATAACATTTGGAAGAGGCACTTAAAGTCTGTGCTGACAGGTTGGGGCCATATTTTTTTGGAATGTGGCTTTCTTGAACTGCCTGTTTTGATCTCTCTGTTTCAGTCTGACTTGCTACAGAACAGAGAATTTTCTGTTATCTTGTAAAAGGGAATGATTTGTAGTTGCATTGTGCCATTCAGCCCCCCAAAAACCTTCAAGTACCTATAGAAATGCAAAGAGCATTGGATTTGCAGATTGCCACGAAAGCACACTAGTCTGTGCAAAAATTGAAAACAGCCGCTCTATAGTACAGCAATGCTGGATGGCCATATTTAAAAAAGTAAACAACCAAGCAAACAAAAAACCCAACAAACAAATAACCCCAAGCATACCAAAACAAAAACAAAACTGCAAAAAGCAAATCTGTTTCCTCTTTATCCCTTCTTATGCCATCCAGGTTCAAACAGGAGCTGTGCAGTGAGAGGCTGTAATTGCTTGTAAGGAGGGTTGGAGTAGCTTAGGGAATAGCTTTCCTGTGAAACCTTTGTTGAGTAACTTGAAGATTTCTGATTGTCAGACTGAAGTCCACAGACTGAAAAGCTTAGGAGTGGTGTTGGTAACTGCTGTGGATGTGTCCTCTGCAGTCTTTCTCTGTAAGCTTCCAGGGGGTTGTATGGATGAAAGCTCCTGGCGTGTCTGCAACGCAGTCAGGAGTGTGGCTGCAGTTCCCTGTGCATACTGAGCTAGCCTTAAGCCAGGTCGAGGCTGTTTTCTCTAGCTATAACAGCACAGGTTCTAACCACTCCTTGCAGCAGCCTCTGCATTTCTTTCTTCCCAGTAGGCTTTTTCTGGTGCAGAGAGCAAGAGGCAGCAAACAGAAGACGGGAAGCCCTATCTTAGCAATGGGAGTGGAGTGAACATGCAATGGAGAAATTCACACAGAGTCTCTGCTGGCAAAAAGAACTAGAAATTGTTGCATATTAAACAGTTTCTTCTCATTCATCCTCTCCCATTACTTATCTCTCCACAAACACGTTTAAACTGTCTAATGGTTAAATACTAAGCTTCACTTATTCATACAGATTGTGTTCAAAGGCATTTTAACAAGCCCGTCAGCTGAGTGGACTCTGACAAAAGGAGCTGTGGCTCTTCTTGCAAGGCAGCTTCGTAGATTGTCTTGCAATAAACAACAGCCCAACAGAAGAGGATAGTGTTTGAGTCAATTATGTTGCTTGATTTTGTCAGCTGGCATATGGTATCTGCAGTCCTTAAATGGGTTTAAAACATAGATCTCCTGCTGTGCTGATAGCTAAATCTGATTATTCAATGATCTGGCTTTTCCTGTAAGATACCAGAATTAAACAAGGCAGCATATTTATTACGACATGCACCAGAACTGCATCAGTGCATCCTTTAATGAGGAATTTATGAAACCAGCTTTGTGGGATTAGAGTACTGGAGGTGAGATTTGACTGTTCCAATTGCCTGGCATTTATGAAGAGGTAATAAAAGGCGTCTTATGTGTTATCCTTGAATTTACTGTAGCTTCACTCTGGAGCAGTAGCAAATATCTCCTTATCAACTACCGTAGAACAACTTAGTGATGCTCACTGCAATATTAGACACAAAGCTATGTGCTGCAATATTTGAATTTCCTGCAATGTCTGTAAAGAAAACTAAGTTCAGTTTTGGTCTCAGAAAAATTTTCAGACACACATGCAAAACATAGAGTATTTGCAATTTAGAACTTGCTTCAGACTTTTTTTTTTTCCTTCCTTGTGTTTCTTAGGTTAAAATTTTATTGCAACTCTGTGTTTTATCTTTTTCCTGTATGTGGCAGATATTTAGGAGGAATCCATCATTATCTGCACCTTAGAGATGAGAAACATAACAAACATTTAGCTTCAGAGATCAAAACTCTACAATGAATGGTCTGGTCTCATGAGTTCCTGGACAGTCTCAGCCTTTTCCAGACAAAAGTAATAAATGTGGGAGGTGAAAGGATTTAACTAAAGAAAATGCTATTTTCAAAGCCAGCTTTTGATTATGACCATTGACAATATTTGGTTGGTAGTTAAAATCCTCCAGGTGTTAGAGGAGAGCTGGGTGACTTTCCTCCCACTTGGTAAACCCAATGCTTATCAGCTGTAGTTTTGGAGACTTTGGGCTTACAGGCCTTGAGAGGCATGGGTATTTATTGCACTTGTGTGGAAGAATGGTTTATTTCTCGTTCACAGCCCTGTTGTTCTGGGCCTGTTGTACGACAGCTTTGGTATTACTGTGGGGCGTTGCAGTTGTCAGTACTCGGTGACAGGACCGGCTTGAGGGACTGCAAGAAGGCTCCAGGTTAAGCTGCTGCAGCAGCTGCCAGGGCAGTGAATCCAGCCTTTTCCCTGAAGATCCTTATACTCACAAGTTGCCCTGAGGAAATGAAGCTGTGTAGAGTACAACTAAATGAATTCTTGTGGGGGCCTACGTTGTGTCTGTACTGCATGTTGAACAGTATAAAACTCCATGTGATCCTTCCAGCCTGTTCCTCTCTATTATCTAAAGCTTGCAGTGCTCTGAGCAGAAAGGTTTGCAAATGCTAGTTGCACAAAAGTATGCAGAAGTTAGAGAAAGCTCATAGTGATGTTGATTTTAATGTAAAATACCTGTGTATTTTCTGTGAGCCTGATAACTTCTGACTGGTTTTGCAGATTCATGAGAATTTTTTTCAGCATTGGCTTTGGTTGATGCTTGTCAGCACTGGACCTGTGTATCAGTCATGTTCTTAGGCTGAAATATTGTGGTATTTGTTCCCTGCAGTGCTTCTGGCTTGTTCAAAAAGTAATCCAGCAATTGTTTCTTTTGAAAGTTTGTACTGTGCTTCTGTGTGTTAGCACCAAGAAGTTATGACTGTATCTCTTCTTGTGATCCTATAGTTTGGACAGGCACAAAATTTTATTTCTTCAGTGTGAACGTAATTGCAAGTTCTTATTTGTATTAAAGAGTGAGATCTGTAAAGTGCAGTTGATGTTGATCGCAGCACTGTTTCTTATCAGATACTTCAAAAACTCGATTCCTCCTCCAAAGAAAATGTTTTCCATAGTTATCCATGCCAGTTAGGGGACTTTCCAAGTGCTGAACTCAGTGTCAGAAAGGAAGATGAGGGAGAAACATGTAAGAAATAATTTTTCTCACAAATTTATTTCCCAAACTCCAGAAAATACTCTGCTTGCCATATGGATTAAGCCTATGCTTTTATAGTTCTGGAGAGTAGAAAGGAAAATCCAGTAACGCGATGGTTGAGACATTTGCGAGAGGTGGAAATTTTGTGTGGAGTGAAGTCTGTGCCATGGCTGACTGACACCAGTAATGGCTGTGCTGCTTCACTGTTAGACTTGCCACTGAATTCTTGTTTTCTCTGTTGAAACTCTCCTGCTCAGTTGCTCAGATTCCAGCCGCACATGCCTCGCCTTTGCAAGGAATAAGCAAAGTAGACAAGCAAGCGCTTCACCCAGGAGGTGCAAATACATTATGTCCAAGCGCAGTGGGCACCCTGGGTTAATAATTCCTGCTGGATTGCTAAGAGCTCGGTCATAAAGTAAGCACAGTGTGCAGAGATAAAAAAACTGACTATTGAGACTGCAAGAATGCATTGAGGCTCTTGGCAGAGGAGTTTGCAGTCTAATCTGATATCTGCTAAAGGAAACTGTTTCATTTTAAATGAACGGGAAAAATCAAGGGTCATCAAGGCTCCTTTCTGAGTTCAGAGTTTGTCAGCGTGCAATCTGTTACTGTGGGGAACCTAAACAGAATTGGTGGGTACTTCTCCCTTGCATCCATGTGTGATTTTTAGGTGCATATGGAACTGGTCCATCAATGTAACCCCTCACTTCCAAATGTTTGATTGCAATTAAAGTACTGGGGGCAGGAGAGTGAGGTTAGCAAAGACACTCTACCTTCAAAACAAGTTGGAATGAAGAACTGTCAACTAGATCACCTCTAATTTGTTAAGTCTTTAAATCCTTTATAAATGTGGTGATAAACTTGTTTCATAACATTTTCTGGTTGTTTCTCTGGTTGTCTGTATATTTTTCCTCTGGAAAACATTTTGCAGGAAATGGAAATACTATTTTCTGAAACTGCCATTACAGTCTCAATAAATACAAAAACTTTCTGATAATCACAAATAAAAGCAAAAGGAGGCCTTTATTGACAAAAGGTGACTTGCTTGTAGAAGGAATAGCATATATTCCTGTACTGGGATTACAAAGAAGAAATGAAATTTGCATTGCTTTAAGTCAGCCTAGGAGTCAAACACCATCCATTTACATTTTTAAATGCTGTGTATCAGATGCAAGCATCCAAATATCTGATGTCTCATTTCTTTTGTTTGTCATTCTGCAGAAAGTTTTCAAAGTAAAAGTGTTTGTTTTCTGAAAATCAGCAAGAAGGTGTTAGTTACCCTGACACACATCCAGGTTTTCCATATCAAAGAGTTCACTGTAATTGGTAACATACTCAAGTTATTCATAGTGCAGTGGTGCATTTGCACAAATGCTTTATGTTGAGGATTTGTGGACTTTGACTGGGACAGCACTCTTGGTAGTGTAATGCAGTTGCAGTTCCCAGAGTGCTGTGTCATGCTCTAACGGGTTGGCGTTTGTCTTAGAGTGGTGACATTGCAAACAATCTACCAAACTAATCAAACAAGCCAAGTTACTCAAGTGTTTGTTTGATCTTATTTCAAAGTTCTTTCTTTGGCTGATATAAAAACATTTACAAACTGAGTTTGTTTCTATGTTGAAGTTTATTTTGATAGCTCAGATATGGATACATTTTTCCTGGGAACAGCCTATAAGTCGTTAGTGCTTTCTCCTCCTTTCAACTGAAGTGTTTCAGTCAAATTTTTCAAATTTACTTTCTAGTTGTGCTCAGGGGAACACAATGTACCCAGCCTGTGATCACTATTCCTCCTGGCCCTTATTGAGCATATACCATGACTTGTAGTTTTAAGAGAATGGAGAACTTCAGCAGAATAAGTTCTGTGTGTTGCTTTGGAAACATCAGAGCTGACACCTGCAACAAGATTTCTGTGGTCTGGAGGTGAAAAAACAGGTTAAGGAGAAAGACAGAAGAATTTTCAGGATTTGATATATAATCCTCTCTCAGAAGAATCCATGCAGTCTGGAGCGTTGATGGTTTTTGGGGAGGGGTTTATGAAAGTTCACCTTTCTCTGTGGAAAAAAACCCTGGTGGTTGTCCCCTGGTGCTGCAGAGGTGCTGTTTGTTTATCTTGGGAACCTTCCAACTGCTGTGACTGTTCTGAGGTTTTGCAAGTGCTTATTCTGTGAAGCATCTCAGACCAAACTCACCTTCTGAATGTTGTTTGTTTCACAACCCTTCAAGGTTAAGTTGTGGCCAAAGTTCTGCCAGAGTACCTTGTTCCCTTATAAAATAGGCTGAAGGGAGGTTCTGGGGGGAGCCAGGCCTGTTGAATGAGTACCTAAAGCAGGGCATTTTGCACAGGTTGCTTCTCTTTGACTGATAGGAATACAAGTGTTAGGCTTTCTTACCATGCGTGGTGATACATCCTCCTGGCATGATTTATTCTTCCTTTTGCAGACAGGTCTACTTTGATTGCTTGTGCCTTTACAGAAACAAAACCTAAGCCATCCAGAATATCTTCATTTGCTCTGCAAGACTTCTGCTGTAATTCATGCTTTCTGTGTTTATCATCTAAACTCCAGTAAAAGCACACTTACAGTTTTCCAGTTGTTGAGGGGAGCTTTCTGTTTTCATTAGGCAACATTGTACTGAGTACTTGTTCTTTGTGTTTACTCCTGCGGCTGATAATGAACTCATTTTCAGGACAATCTGAGTTGACAGGGCTCCTTTGATTCTCTAGAGCAGTGTGTTACATATTCAGTTTTCCTGATTGCTTTGAATGTGTTTGCTTTAGTGGTTATGCAGTATTGTTCTGTTGTTTCTGATACAAGGAAGTAAAATTGCATAAAAGCAAAGGAAATGTGATGGGGTGATACAGTAGAAGACAGACATTTCTGGTGGAAGTTATCTTATTGCAGCCAACAGTGACATTAAACTAATGTGTGCCTCCAGTTACGTTGGTTCTCTGTGTTCAGGTATTGTTAGGCAGGTCCGGTTGCCTGAATATGCCTTCATATTTTGCTGCAAATATTCTTACAAAGAAATATATATTGATACGGCCTCCTTGGATTCAAGGTAACTCAGAAGGAAGAAACTATGAAACCATTTACTATATAGACATTTTTTGTTCTGCTTTTGATGCCTTCAGGATATGTTAACATGGTATGTTTTCTGTAGTGTAGTGAATGTTTTGGAGCTGAGAGTGACTACCCTGACTTCAGAGGCAGGGATGAAGCATTTTTGCTGCTTGTCTTCACGTCTGCCTTTTGGCCATAACATTTAGTTTAAAATAGCCTGTCACAGGGGTGAAATGAGTTTTCATGTCTGATTGTCTATAAATCCTATCCGTCTTCCTCAGTGCCTCTCAAAGAAAATATGTTCGTCTATAAAACCCACCTAATTTTCCCCTTAAATACCATGGACAGAAAGGGTCCCATTCTGTCTCATTGCCGTGTGTGTTGGCACTCCAAACTTGCTGGCTACTGAGAAGTTGTTCTGCATGACTTGATTGTGATAACTTCAATTTTTTTCTCTCTCATGTTCTCAGCGTTTGCTTGCTAAGCCCTGTATTTTAAATAAGCATCAGCCCCACAAACACTGAGATGCTTGAGTGTTACAACCAGGGGATCAGTCCTAACCAGCATGGGTTTTCAGGTTGCATCAGGGGAGGTTTTAATTGGATATCAGGAAATTTTTTTCATGGAAAGAGTGTTCAAGGTTTGGAACAGTCTGCCTAGGATAGTGCTTGAGTAACCAAACCTATAAGTATTTAAAAGTCACGTAGATGTACATGGGGCAAGGTTTATTGGTGGACTTGACATTACTGGGTTAACAGTTGGACTCAATGATCTCAAAGGTTTTTTCCAACCTAAATGACTCTGTGATTCCAAAGTGGTCAATAAAGTTGTCATCCATTGCCTATATTGAATTACCCACCTGAAGAGATTTAATATTGGGAGGGCTTGACTTGCAGACTCTTTGGCTTCATATTCTAAGTAAAAAATGGTCAAACATGATTCAGTCCTTGGTTTCTTCAATACCTGAGTCAGTTCTGAAAATGTGCATTAGAAGACTGTGACCATTTCCTCTGGCCTTTATGCCATGGTTAGGTGCAGTGCTACACATAGGATCACAGAATCACACATTGTGCTAAGTTGGAAGGGACCCACAAAGATCATCGAGTCCAGTTCCTGACCCAGCACAGGATCATCCCCAAGAGTCACACCATGTGCCTGAGAGCACAAACACTTCTTGAACTCTGTCACGCTGGTGCTGTGACCACTTCCCTGGGGAGCCTCTTCCAGTGCCCAACCACCCTTGAGTGAAGAATCTTTTCCTAATATCTAGCCTAAAACTCCCCTGACACAACTTCAGGCCATTCCCACTGGTCACCACAGAGAAGAGGTCAGTGCTTGCCCCTCCTCTTCCCTTCACAAGGAAGTTGTAGACTGCAATGAGCAGAATGGTACTGGAAAATAAATACGGTGGTAGATGTGTCATTCTATCAATAAAATGTTCACATTATATTGTAGTACAACTACTTTGTGATATATAAAAGTTTTTACTTGCTACATTTATGTAATTTGTTGACAAACTTCAACTTCTGATACAGGGGAAACCACTTGTGGATAACACATCTTTTGCAGGATTCATAAAACTTGTGTTGCTGCACCGATTTAATAAATTTGTCTCGAGCATTTTAGGCAGAAAGGGTGAGTTCTACCCTTGTAATATAACAGTATTGAGGGTAGCTTTCAGATTCTGGCTTCCTAGGCAAACCTGATTAGCTTGAGATACAACTGATTAACAATAACCTGCGAATATGTTTATTCTCTTTTCTCTGCAACAGCTTCACTAGGAGTTATCCGTTTTGCCTTGGAAATCATTAGCTTTTGTCTAGGCAAACAGAAACTTCACCTAATCTCAAGTTAAGTAGATTTTAGCCATGTTTGGTTTTTCCAAACTGCAAATCGGCAAGTCCTTCCCACGCCCAGATCTGCACACACAGAGATGTGAAAATAAAAGGGCATAATCTGATAGAAATTCTGCTGTCCTTATAGCATATACAAGATTATGACAGTTTTGGCTGAAGTACATTTTTCTAACAGTCAGCATCTGGCCTTTAGTATCAAAAGTAAGCCTGTGAATAAAATTCAGACTCTTCACAATGTGTTATCGTAAGACTATTTTTCAGCAACATTTGTCTTTTAGGTACTGGCTGGAGTGATTCATTTCTAATGGTAAACATTCTGCCTCTTTTGCTGAATCCATTGTTTTAATTTAAAAAATGAATCAATGAGAACAGAGCTTTCTTATTTACAGCTTGCCCAGCTCAGGTTAATGAGCCAAACCAAAAATATACACAGTGTTTGATGGGAAATAATAGATCTTTATTTTGAACAGAAAACACTTAGAACCAAAGGATTTGTTAGGTCTAATCAGATGCCTTATTTTTTTTTTTCAAGACAAAAGCTTTTATATAATTTTAAGTCCCAGAATGATGTATCTATACTAATTCAGGAATGAGCTAAAAATTGGACATAGGAGCTACATGTTCTGGAGGAGCATGTTTGCTCCATATTCTGTTCTCATTTGCATCATTACAGAAAATTCCCAAAAAAAGAATGACACCATAAAATGCTGTTGTGCTTTTGCTTCTCCATGCCTGCTAGTTTTAGGAGAGGAGAGGACAACAGTCTTTTTTCAGCTTAAAATTCTGATTCTCTTTATTCTGACCTCCAAAACATATTGTGTCATGTTTGTTTTGTGCGTGTGTGTGTTGTCTGAAGGTGCAAGATCCTTCACCAGTCAGCTTTGAGGCACCGTGTTTCAGACTACTCACAGCTGGCTTTGGCGCCCCATCTCATGTACATAGTGTTCAAGGCTAGGTTGGGTGGGGATTTGAGCAACGTGATCACTTCCCATCTCAGTTAAATGTTGAACACTGTTGTAGGATATTTTCAGTCATGTTAGGTTGACATATTTTATAGAACATTCTAGACCATCACTTGTGTTTGCCATTACTTTCACGTTTAGATACAGGTGAAGCACTTCAACAGTAGTGGCTGTCTTACAGTTGATACCTCTGGTCAAAGGGCATTGTCCATAACTGTGCTCTCAGTAAGGCTACCCTCTTCATGGGATCAGGCAGTTGAAACTGAGAGCAAGGAAATGCATGTAGAATAATTCTGTTGATGAGAAATAAATACGGTATCAGCAGCTGTGAGTATTTAATTTACCTCTTGAACTAAGTAAGATAGCTTATGTTGAGAAGTCTTGTTTTTCATTATGGCTCTTACCACAGTGAAGAGCTAGTTTCTGCTGGAGACTGCAATGTAAAATAGGAGAGGGGGAGGAATAGGAAGAGATCTGTATGGGGGAGTACTGTTACATTCCTGGATCACATATGTGTCTGTACCTGAAATATCAGTGATTAGCTGGCATTAAACTTTGGGGTAAAAAGTTACTGTCGTACCTCAAAAAAATGTACTAGTGTCTTGTAGTAATTCATGTTACCTTGCCATTAGTAAGACTGGAGACAATTATTCACTTTCTCTTCATTCGTCTCTTTTAGGTTTCTGCCAGGAAGTGAACTACTAACAGGATTTTCTCTTTGCCAGCAGTTTTTAACACAGTTGCCTTTTCCATCCTCATTTGTTTTTAAAAGATATCAGTCCTTGAGGTGTCTTAGATCCTTTATTTTTAATTCAGCATTTTAAGTAGTACTCCAGTATGAGTCAATACTCTTGTATCTGCCTTTTATCATCTCTTTACCTTTCCTAGCATTAAGCAAAACTGAATTTACTGTGTGTTTCATGGATGCCTAATGTTGCAGACTTGATACAGAGGGCTGAGCACTTCCAGGTGATTTGTTACCAACCCCTTATTATAAGGTAAGAGTTTTTAACTGAAAGTTAATTTCAAGGACTGCTCAATAGAGTTACAGGAAAAGGAAGAGATGAAGTTGTCCCATGGGGTCCATACAAGCAAGCTTGTAGTGGGCATGAGCTGTGTGGTAAATCAGAGGCAGAGGACTTCAAGGACAGGGGGACTTCTGGGGTGAACATACTGTGTAATTATATAATGCAAACTGTGATGCTGCTGCTTTTCTCTTTGTGATTTTATAGATGAATCATCAGTTGCAAGTGTGAAAATTAGATACTTGCCTGAAGATCAAGGGACAACTTAAAAAAAAAAGAACCACCCGGTCTTCAGTTCTTCAATCTAGTTGTCACCCAGAATAGACGATTTGCCTTTCTCTGTATGACCAAGATGCCACAATCTTACCAAGCTATAAGCTAACAAAAGAATGACATGGTTGTAGCAACTGACATTTAGGTTTGTTTTGCTCTTCATTATGGGGTTAAGTGCTGCTGTCCAGAACAGTTTGACCTGATGGCTAGAGCACTTCCCAGAATAAAGCAAAATATTTCCTTTAACCATTAGAATATTGCTTGTCTACTACCTTTAAAGGTTAAAAAGATGTACTCTTTTGTTTCTTTTCCCTTATGGAAAGGCTTTGGCTTGTGGATAAATGCTTGGGGTGAGGCATTTAAGATTGGCAGAGGTGGTGCTTAAGGTACAGCCGCCTCTCCCCCCAGTCCTTCATGTTTCCTGTTAATTGCTCAGATATCCATTGAGTGCATTTAGTCATTTCAGACCCTGTTACTGAGGGATCTGCTGTACTTCTGTACAGACATCATACAGTCTTTCCACTCTGGAATATAAATGCCTCGTTAGTCTAGTCCAAGGTTTTACTTTTCTTAATACACCTGAGGTTACTTCTCTATTCATAATTTTTATCTGCCTACTAAGAGCTTTCTAAAAGTTCAGTGAAGTCAAGCTTGGCTGGTTCTGAGATACTGGAAACCCAGCACAGGTCTTGACAAAACTGTTAAGATGGTATTTCTGTAAGTTTTCCTTTAAGTGCTTATGCGCTTTAGGATGATCACTGCCCTGGTCCTGCTGGCCACACTATTGCTGATACCGGCCAGGATGCCATTGCCCTCCTTGACCGCCTGGGCACAGCTGGCTCATGTTCAGCTGCTGTTGACCAGATCCATCTCCACTGGGCATCTTTCCAGCCACGGCTCAGCTTACATAGCGTCAGTTCACTGCTGCTCAGTACTTCTGCTAAATATTTCCATTTCCTACCTTCTGTAGCCCAGAAGCTCCTCTTCCCTCTAGAAGAGGGAAGAACTATGCCTACTTTGCAACTTTGATTTTGTGCTGTAGAGAGTCAGGAGTGCTGAAGGTGGTTGATCAGTTAGTCAAAAGCTTTCACTAGCAAGAACTTGAATCACGTATTGGATCTGGAGCTTCTTGCATCACTAAGGGACTAGATCCACCAGGACCTGAAGTGGCAGCAGCCGTAAGAGAGCACCACACTGCTCATTGTTGAGCATTTGCATGAATGCTGAAGGTGTTTCCTGGAAACATACTGCTGCGTTATCCTGCAATCATACTGTAAAAGACACACACTTCCATCCAAGACCATGCTATGGAAACAGCAATTCTTGGAACAACAGGTCATTTGAAAAGCTCAACAGGAGCAGGATGGGGCTCACTGCTGATTGTCAGCCCGCTGTCAGCTGGCTGAGCCTTGAGCAAGGATGGGCAATATTTCCAGGATGTAAGCGTGCTGCATGCTCAGGCTGACCCTGCTCTGGGGTGGCATCAAGTAAGACTTCTGGTGTTCTGTTAAATTTTACCGCTCTTCTTCTGCATCTTTCTTTTTACCTGTCCATAACTTTGAGCACTAAAGTAAATACTGGTGCTACTAGCTTGATGGTTGGATTGGATGATCTTAAAGGTCTTTTCCAATTTTAAAGAGCCTATGATTCTATGAAATACTTGATAAAACTAAGGTACTGTTATTGTAATTTCTGAGACTGGTAATTTTGCATACAGGGCGTCTAGTAGCAACTTGGAATGTTTTTTTCTGCTGTCAGGAGTGTTACAAAGCTGAAATACTCACCACAGGGTTGTTATTCTAACTGGAGGACCAGCTCAAGCGTATCACAACTTCCACACTATTTATTGTGATCAGTGAATTGTGTGTACACACTCTGCTTAAACATAGGTTGCATGATCTGCAGTCTCCCCAGACAAATTCTCTTGCTGTTGCCTGTGCAGATCTGTGTGAGGCTGATGAGGAGATTTTCTCTTGTATTTCTGCTTCTAAACTTAAGTAGTGTGACAAGCTATTTTCCCTGTCCTGAATTTCTCACCGAGTGAGTATATTTTAAAATGCATTCCCAATCCTGTAACCTTCCTTTCTGTGTCATTGGAAGCATTTCCTTTTCCAAAGCCCAGGTCCATTAGTCAGTTTGCCATGCAAGAGACATTATTATTTTAGAACATCATTGGCTTTTCACTGAGAAATTGGATGACATTGTCAGTAGTGTGCTTTAGTGGGCCTGTGCTTAGACAAGAATGCAAATTCACTGCGACATTTAGTGAAAAAGTAAGAGAAGGTTTCCTTGTGGATAAAAGAAGGAAGAAGAGCCTGTAGTAACTTGCTTAATGGCATTGTTCCTCCTAAACCGAAGAGCTGTCACCTTCTATAAGTGAACTTTTTTAATATGCAAAATTTAGATGTGGCTATAAGGAGAGGGGTAAGACATTTTAAGATATTTTGATCAAAATCCAGAAGGAAGAGCAGCTAGGGCCACAGAATTTCAAAACTGATGTATGGCTTCTAATCCGTACTTACTGGTAGATACATATGTGTATATTGATTGTATAGTAAAAATTCAGTAAAGAATTTATTAGATAGCCGGGTTGGGATGTAGGTTTATAAATTTTCTGTGTGTTTGCTGAAATTAAATGGGGTTTTTTTTGTGGAAAACAGCAAGATAAATTGAAGTTTTGTTTGTCTCAGCTGCCTGCTGTGCCTCATTTGAAAAGGTCTGCTTCACTGATTGACAGTCTTTGAAGAGGTACTTCCATTTGAAGTGTCTGGTATGGGGTTTTTTCCTTTGTGTTGTTTGGAAGTAAGAACACCTGTAAGTTAATATTCTATGAACATATGAAAAACTCATTTTCTAGGGTTTTATGCTTTGAGATTATTGTTTTATGAAAACCAGCTGTATCTGTATTCTACTGATCCCCTCTAGGCTAGAGACTCCCAGGGGTTAATAAATAAGAAACTTGAGATGCTGGATAGTGTACAGCAGTATCAGCTCTACATGAATTACGATCAGGGACTTATTTCCCTTATGTTCCAGAAGGCAAAGGGAGGTACAGAGGTAGAAGAGAATAAAGGAAGGGGTGATTCATTTCATCTAGCACTAACTGTCTGAAATTCAGTGTCTAAGCTAATTGTTTAGAGATAAGTAGATATTTCCACAGGGCAATTCAGTTCCTCTTAAAATAATCTGATACGACTGATGCAATGAATTACCCTTTCAGGTCTGCTGTCCTCCATTAACTATGCTCTGTCTTCAGACAAGCTGAAACCTTTCTTGACTTGTGTAAGGTATTTATTTTTAAAATCACAGGGTAGTCTTTTAACTTCTAGTTTTTTCATTCTGCAGGAACCACCTGACTGACCCCCTCCCCGTCAACCCCCAAGATACTCTGCCCCACCCTCTCCTCTAGGGCCATATAAGTAGAGAAAATATTCAGCAAATCTTAAAATCGTGGTTGTGTTTTTGTGCAAGCTCTATAGGAACTGAATGCTTAAAATGGAATATTGGTCTTTTAACAGTGAGTAGGGTGAGTCTTACTTCCATCTTTTTGATGGCAGGCTTTTTGTTTTGTTTAGGGGTAGTAGGAGAACTGCGGAGGGAGAGAACAAGGCATCTTTGTAGGCAGAGGTAAAAATGCAATGCTGGCTCACTGTAAACTCCTAAGTCATTTTTTAAGTCCCATTCTTTAGCTTCATCCAGAAATCTTAGTCATGCTATTGTTTCTGAGATACAGAGATGAGTTTTCCCTCAACATTACAACAAGCTGCAAAACTGGTGCAGAGGCTCAAAGACCCTGAGCAGCTTGCCAGTGCTTTCTCTGTCTTTCTGGTGCTACAGAGAGAAATTTCATAATTATGATCAAACCAAGCTCATGCATTAGTTGTCTACAAAATAGCATTTGACATGATCAAGAACTTTCAGAGCCCACTGAACCTGCAGACTATGACCTGATTGTACTATCTCCTTTTCTTTGCAGAGGGCAAGTCTTGGAGATTGTATAGCTTCTATATTAAACTCATTGAATAATTAATCTGTATCACCGGCATGAAGCAATGCAGTTACCTGCTAGGATGCCATCTTACAGCAACCTCCCCGACGCTGGCACCTTTCTGAAAAGGTTTCACTCACACTGTACACACAGTCAATTTTGGCTTCCTCAGACATATCTTTTGCTGCTGCCTTGTTTGTGACAAAAGACTGTTTGGAGGCTAAAACAAGGGCATGAGGAAATAACTTCCTATAGCTTGTCAGCTCAGTATGAATAATTGCATGGAGAGCTCTGGGCTGAAAGGTCTGGAGGTAAATTTGTGCTGATGCTGCTGCATCCCTTGAGGTGAAGTTTGCAGCCATGCTCAAGGCCAGGAAAGATAGAAGGAAACTCATTACTGAATCTGTTATCATGGTCCAGCCATCTCATATGCACATGCTTGACTCACCATTCTGGATCTTCATCACAGATCAGATTCTTGTCACAGATTGACTTTAGGGATCTGAAAGTACTAAAAACAAAAGAGAAAAAATGTGCTGGAGAATTATTAATTGTGACAATTACACATATTATTTTGACTGATTATAGGGAGATAAGAGGATTGTTTGGAATATAGTAGGAAATAATTAGTGAATTAAGCTACATAAATAATTTCAAGAGAACATTTCTAAGATAGAGCATGTAGTAAAAGGGGAGGAATGAGAGCTGCTTTCAAAGACCAGTACTACGGATTAGGACAAGGGGCTCTGCTGGTTGTCTGGGATATCCAGAGTCATCTAAGCCCTAAGAAAGGCGATGAGCTGGAAGCAAGCTCCGAGCATTATGTGCTTAACCTTTTTTCCTCTGCTTTTTGAGTGATTAGGAGGAGAATAAAGAATGTTGGTTTGGAAGGAAGTTCACATTTCAAACTGTTAATCAGTGACTGATAAAAACTAAGCATGTCTTACTGTTAGGCTTATCCTAGATTCCCCCAAAACTGTGGGCGTACAAGGTGGTACTTAGACACGAAGGCAGACGAAATTGTCTGTGAGAGGCACATTGATAAGACAGTTCTTATCAGAAGCATGACATCTAAACTGTAGAGTTACACAAAGAATCCCCAGCAGCAGTAAGCAAAAGAACATGGATACGTATTTCTGTGAACCCTCGTGGCATCCACCTGCTACTGCTGGTGTCATGGTATATGGGTTAATTTCTCCTAAGGTCAAATTTGCTTCTCTGTTTTCCTCCTTGCCCTGCCTGTGATTCCATGGGATGTGTTTGAAAGAAGGGCACAAGTGACTCTGCTCTTGAATTTAATGCAAAATCTCCTTACACAGAGACATATTTAAGAAGGCAACGTTTTCTTTTGTTTTCATGAAAAAGATGTCATTTAGCAAAGATGACCTTAAAAGCTTTTGAAAATTCTTCTCTCGCATGCTAATGTAGGATTTTACATCCCTTATTCAAAACTTAGGGCATGTTTGAGTGTTGCAGATAATTAAAAATATATAACATTACAAGGATTTTACATCAGTCAGAGGAATGACTTTACATAAGTTAGTTTTTTGTTTCAGTGTGTGTATGCATGACATTGTCCCCATGTTGAAATAAACAACAATGGTATTGCAAATGTGACTTATTTGCCAGCGTGGTATGTTTTGAACAGTCATCTGAACTCTAATTTTTTATTAGTGAATATTTTACAGTTGCTATAGCTGAAGGAGCAAGACCATGATTCTGAAAAGTAGTCCTTTTAAATATTTTTATTCTATATGCACAGATCCGGAAGTTGTTTCCTTCAGCAGCTGTCATTGGGTTACTTGTGTGTGTACATCTTGAACTGCAGTCATCAATGCTGAAATGTTTAAGTGAGGACTGTGGCTCCATCTTGCATGAATGAGGAGTGTACAAGCCATTACTGCATGGTTTTCCTCTCTTACAGATATCAGAGTGTTGAATGATTAGCTATAACCAGAGTTGAGCTGTTTCTTTTCTAAATCAACCCCCCTCTATCCAAAAAAACCACGCCCTGAAACCCTATAAGTACACAAAGGGTAGAAGCTACCTTACTGGAAGGAACATTCTTATTTTGCAAAGACAAATTGATAGAATTACTTAGCAGCAGCTCCTGTAATACTGCAAAGATTGACAAGCAATGTAGTTTAATGATGAGAACAATTTTGAAGCTGTTGGCTGACACATCTTCTGTCCTTATTACATTTTGAGCAGCTTAGTTTCCAAGGCAACTGCTCGTGTCAGCATACAGATGTGCTTAAAGCTACGGGAAGATATTTCCCAACAATATCCTTAATGCAGTGGCAAAACGTAAAGCACTAACTTCTATCCTTCTTTCCAACATCTGCAGAGAATTCGGGATTTCCTGTGAGCCAGCAGTGTGTCAGGTTAATGCAGAGGTCGACCAAAGGGGAGTGGTCAGGATGAGTATCAAAGTGAGACATGGTATTTACTGATGGAAACAAGGTACTTCTGATTAGATGTGTTTACTAGGAGTCTAGAAAATGAATAATGAAGAGACTGTGGCCATTGTTGTGGTGAGGTTTTGTCCCGGTATTGTTTTTCTGATGGAAAGAGAGGACTGGATAATAGAGCAGCACATTGTGAGCACAGCACATAGCACTGTGAAAGGTGCAATACTTGCTGATGGTGCTTTTGCTGGACCTATATTTCTGTCAAGTAGGTCATGTTCTGAACTAACTAGGGCTGCTTTCTTGAGGGAATAGAATAAAGCAAATAAGCATCCTAAAGCTGTCGAGCTGGTGAGCAGTTACTGTAATGGCTTTAGTTCAAAAGTGGAATGAAGTACAAAAATAAGTACTATTCTCAGTGCCTTTTGAACCAATAGGAGGACTTTCTCTGTAACAGAGCACAATGATTATCTGTTATAGAAAAAATATGGGGAAGTTATCCATGGGTGCAGAGATGAAAAGACCAGAATGATCTGTTGTGGTCACCTATCCCAATCTGCTATGTAAAGCAGAACAAAGGGGTTTACTGTTCTCATTTTGGCTCCCCGTGTTGCATCAATTTTTGAATAGCATCCACTGTAGCGTAAAAACTGATATTTAGAAAGTTTCTCGTCATTGAAAAATCCACCATAACCCATGGTAGTTAAATACAAGTAGCTTAATATTTTCCTTTGTTGAGAAATATTGTGCACATTTTGATTGGAATTTATCCAGTTTCAACTTGCAGTAATTTGGCTTGATTAGGTCTTCGTCAGCTAAATAGAAATTCCTCCTGGTCAGCAGCACACTGAGCACAGAAGAGGAGGGAAAGCTTCCAGCTCTTTCTCCCACTAAGCTATTTGCTGCTCCCCAGCTCTGGATATTGCTCCACAATACTGTTGACAAAGTTTGCTGCTCTTACCCATCTCTCTGCTCAAGCCAAAAGGGATGAACAACTGGAGACTGTTCAGTTACTGAGCGTCGTGACCAGTAGTCAGGAGTAGAGGATCTCAGGGGTGGTTCTGATATGTACATTGCATTGCACCAAATACATATTTGAGGAAGGGAAGTTCCGTAAGGAAAACATTTCCCAAAGAGCTAGAGATACAGATAAACAAAATTATAGATCAGCAATGATTAGACTGTGTTATCTTTGCTTCTGTCATGTTGTACATAGAAACAGGAAGGTTTAAAAAATACCTATCAGTTCGTTACACTAATGTTTGCTAGTGGAATATGCAGTGTATTTCACAAGGTTCAGGAATGTTAGGAAATGTGTTCCTTGCTGGGTGAAGGGTAAATTAAAACCTAATTCTTAATCTTGGAAGAATTGTACATAGATTATGATTAAGTCCTAAGAGAAACCCCCAAAAGGTTGCATAATTGAAGAGGTAGTGCTCAGAATATTAAGATCACCTGGAGTCTGAAAATGGAGAAGGGTAAAGGAACTTCATGCCTCACCTCTCTTCTAATACTACTGGCACTGAATATTCTGATTGATTCAAGTAAAAACTTGTACAGAAAGGTAGAAAAAAGACTTCCTAAACTCAGACATTGAGATTTGAAATGCTTAGAAAGTTATAAACTTCAGGAGAATTTCACGATAATGAAATCCTTCACATACTTTGCTGTGAAGATTGCAGGGCTGTGTAAATTCTTGCACCTATTCATCCACTCAGCTTCTGTAACCTGGTGGTTCATGGTGGTTGCATAGTTTCACTGAACAATCCTGTGTATGTATATACAAAACTGAAGAGTCAATACCTTTAAAAAAATATATGCTTTTGTGGATTTTCTTTCAAGAAATTTTAGTTTTGCTGCAAATGTGTTGTAGAAATTTTTAATTTCAGGGAAAATAAAATTACGGTTGAAGAAATTGAGAGTTTACATTAAATTATTATCTTTGTGATGATTCTTTCCAAGACTTTTTCAGTTCATATTTGTGAAGAATTTTTCTTCTATAAGTAAAAGCAGCCTTTGAAATGGATCATGACATCTGCTTGCAGACTCAAGCTTCAAGCCTGTAACTGTTCACAGGGAATTTTCATTCTGTGGGAGATTCCGATATGTCAGAGCTTTGTGCTTAATTGGGACAAAATATCAATCTCATTTGTGGATGGAGCACTTCAAAAACATTGCCACTGTTTTTGTTTGAAATATTGATGAAATGCCTATGTTCTCACAAAATGTTTTAATTAAACCAAATCCTCATTCCCCAGTGAGAAAAATTCCAGTTTTTTCAGCATGTTTTACACAACAGCACAAAACACTGAGTTAAAATCCACTTGTTACAGTAGGAATTAATTTTTGCATGCATGACAGAATTGGATTTTGGTTACTTAATGAGAGTCCCTCTATGATGAAAAAAGAATCATTCTGTTGCAAAGTTGTTGGCTTGCAAAACTAATACGAGCATTTTGCTATCTGTTTTGCATCCCTGTTTTTAGCCATTTACCAAATTGATTAACATAATGCGGCCCCTTTGGTTAGGAATTGCACACTGATACCGTGAGTTTGCCTGAAAGTAAAATACTGCAACGTGTTTTGTTGAGAATTACATAAGTGGTGCTGAGAAAGAGGATCAGCAAAGCCCGATTTGGAGCTTTTGGGAAGGCAGAGGAGTTGGACCCTTGCCATTAGACTTGTGTGGCCGAGATATGGAGAGAGAAATGCAATCGTTTGGTGCTCCTCTTGGAGTGTGTTCTTGCTGAAGGCACTGCTTCAGCAGGTGTCCACAGCAGAGGTACTCGGAGTTGTGCCTGCCGTGTTTGCTGACTGAAAATGCATTCTTTGTGTTCTTTTGGCTCTTAAAGCTCGGGGCTTAACCCAGCCCTCCCGTGAGCTGGGAGAGGCACAGTGAGCATGGCACAGCCATGCACCTGTGGCTGTGCTGTGCCCTGAAGTTTGGTTATAATTATGGTTACAAGGCAACAGTCAGAAACAGTTTTCTGTCAGGTGAAGGGGAGCTGTTCTGGAAGGTTAAAGCAGCTTTAGGCTTGAGCTTTAACTAATCCAATACAAGTGAAAATTACCAACTAGGATTTTATAAAGTGAATTCAAGCCATGCTACCATTCTGTATTGGCATGTAACCATTGTAGCTAACCCTCTCTGGTCATATTGTCCAGTATGACAGCATCCATACCAGAACAGCTTCTTCAATAACTTCTGCCACGGAACAGTTTCAGCGCCAGGATCATACTGTTTCTCCTATTTGAAGAGTCATTTGAATGACTGGAGCCTCTGCTTCTCTTTGCTGAAGCCTTCTCTGAAAACAAAAACTTTTCTTTTTCCTATTCTATTTTAGACATTTTTGCTTGCACATTTTACCACATCTACTGGGAAACCCTAATATCACCAAATATTACAACAGCTGTTTCCTGTGCTCTTCTCCAGGCCACAGAAGGAACAGAATTATAGCACTGAAGATGAAAACTGTCAATGTTTAGGGACAATCTCCAAGAATGGTCTGTCATGAAATGCAGATCGAGCGACTTTATTGTAATTGTAAGCTGCTATTGAGGACTTCTGACACTCTTTAAACCACCCTGGCCTGTGTAGTAAGGGAACCATATGGTGACTTGTTTCTGGTGTAGTTATGAAGACTTGATTATTTATCTTTCAAGCTATCTTAAAACTTTTGTTTTGTAAGCTTAAAAAAGAAAAAAAAAGTCTGGACCACCCAGTGGATGAATTTTAGTCGGGCTCAGTTGAACAGATCCACTCAGAAACGAAAAAGTGATTTTTGAATACAAAGCGAAGATTTGCTGGTGTATTTTTCTAGTTTTGCCTTTTTTTTTTTTTTCCCCTCATTAAAAGATGCTTATTTGCACGCTGATTTGGAGGTGTAATAATTCTATCCAGCTCTTCTACCCACGTGTATTGGAGAAGTTTTCCTACACCACCTTTGCATTGTTTTGCTGAACTTCCCACCATTGATAGGTTGGGAAGGTCTTTGATAGGTTAAGCTTTTACTGAAATAATTTTTCATATACACGTAGTAGTGGTATTTCTTTCTGGATGAGTCTGCTCTTAGATCTTAGAAACTGTGTCAAATTGCAAGGTTTAGACTTTTGGAGTCTTGAAAAGATGACGGTTGGTCAGTTTTTTATAAAGAAAACGTGTGGAGCAATGGTGTAAAGTGCTATACAAGAGAGTACTCCTCCAGACTTATATGCCAAGTACCTGCTACCGTTGATTTATTATTATGTTGCTGTGATTTAGTGCTGTCTTTTGGAAAACCATACTGTGGCTCTGGGCGAGCATCTAGATATTTGCACAGTTCAGCTTCTCAAAGAGTAAGAGGCAGTTTTCCCTCAAACTGTCATAACCAGAAGAAGTTCCTACTTTTCTTTGAAGACTTGTAGGGTTTGAAGGGACTGGGGTTTT
Source organism: Edolisoma coerulescens (assembly GCA_013397115.1). Classification (NCBI taxonomy): domain Eukaryota; kingdom Metazoa; phylum Chordata; class Aves; order Passeriformes; family Campephagidae; genus Edolisoma; species Edolisoma coerulescens. The sequence continues at coordinate 594,922 of VWZW01006024.1, read as the reverse complement.
GGGTTTAGACCAGATGCAGAGTTTCCTTGACAGGACTTTTGGAGATGTATGGGACTGGGAATAGCACCTAAATTGAACTTAGAGCTGTTCTTCAACGACACAAGTGGAAGTGTTTTGGACTGAGTAGAAATAAAGGCAGTATTACTACAGAATAATTATAATTAAAAGCACTTTGAAGCAGGACTGAAGCTCTGTGTTAATTCTTTGTGCTTCTTAATATTCTTGTAAGCTACAGTGAACATGGCTGCAGATTAGCCCTGCTGCAACTTTCTGCCTGCTTCTCAAGCTGATATTCAGAGTCCTTCCTTGGCAAAAAAAAATATAATTAATTTATGTGTATGGTGCTTAGAGAAGATGCTAAAGAGGGTCGCATTTTGTGAAAGTTTTACAGACCTCATATTTCATGGACTAGTTTAAAAAACACCCACCAAGCATAGCTCATCCCCAAGGCTGAGGATTTGGGATTGGTGATGCTACCTATGTTACACAGTAGTCATTACTCCAGTATCTTTTATGTCTAAATTCACCGAGTTTCTTTTTCTGTTTTTAAAAAATCCCAACAACTTGTCGCATTTTTGTCATTGCTTTGGATTAATTTTTTCTAGGTATTATTTCTGGAATTTCAGATTGTCTTTTATACTTCAGAACTGCTGCGGTTGCAGCTGTAAAAGTGACGAGTATGGCTGCACCCTGAGTTACTCAGTGGGTTGCAGTAGTTGATCGTAAGCTGTTCCTGTGTATCCATTTTAAGTCACGAATGTGTTTCAGGGCTTTGATGTCTTCATCCATAGTCTCTTGTACTGACTGTGTACAGTGGAAGTAGAAAAGTCCTGCTAGACTATTAGTTGTTCAAATGTGTGAAAGATGTGGGGTCTGCTAATATACCTTTTTATTTTTACCTTGTCATGTGTTACCTGTTTGTATTTTTGGTCACTGTTGGCTAGAAAAAACATAATTTGAGGCCAACAGAAATAACAGTGTCTTTTTAGAATCCATAAGATGTAGCTGACTAGCAGAATTTTTAGGATTTTTTTTTAAGATTTCTTTCTGGGAACTAAGCATTTTTAATTGATTTTGAAAGGTGCTATTAGAGAGTAATTACTAGTGGAAGTTCCAATTAAAATGGATCTTTCAGCTATTCAGACTTCTTGTAGGAGGCAAAGATGTGGAGGAGGGAAGGTTGTATTTGTAATTAGTATTTTTTTGAAGACTACAAAAATAAATAAAATGCTTTAGAAAGTCAAATACAGCAAAGTTCTGTAGCATTTGAAAGAAACATAGGCTGTACACTATGATACTTTATTTAAACACAAATTTCAGTGCTGCAGCATTAATTAGAGAGAAATACAAATAGGATATGGAATCAGGATGGTTAATTCTAAAAGGAATCTTGCCTTAAAACTTCCCCAAATTGCTGGAAACCGTTGTCTGAGGGCGTTATTTGAGTAACATTCGCAGGACGAGACATGGATAATGAAAGATCAAAGAAAGAAGACAGCTTGGGGGAGAGGCAGAACAGGAAGGATTCTGTGAGAAGTTGCTGACAGGCTTTAAGTAGAAGTGAGCAGGTAACAGGGGAATAAGGGACTTAGAAGAAGGCCTTTAATGTGGATTTCTCTTTGAGATAGCACACTAATCCAAGCCAAAGACCTTCACCTCTGTGATCTTTGTGTGCAGAGGATTTATCTCCGAGGTGGCAAGTTCTTAAGGAATTGGACATTGGACTAATGAAGTCTAAAACAGTTTAGTTTGGATTTCGAAGTCAAAAGTTCATACCAGGCCAAGATTAAATTAAAGCTAATCCTGGAGTATGATTGGTTTCAAGATTTTAAAGATTCTTAGACTATATGAATTGGGGTCACTAGGAGAAGATTCTATACCAACAGCTATATTGAGAAACTAGATTATTTTCACTACAGCAGTGTTTCACTACCATCACCTTTGAAGTTTCAGTAAAAATTTTACCAGGCAGTGAAAAAGAAAGCCTTGCAAAACAAAATTATTTGCCTCTACATTGATTAAAAAAAAAAAAAAATTAACCATTCCTGACTCCCATCTGCCTTTATTTTATTTATCTTCTCCCTGTTTTACAGGGTTTTTTTCAGCAGAAATGTCATCCTCTACATCTTTTTGTAGTTCCTAGTGCTTTTGCAGGATTTTTGAGTGTAGAATAAATTTGCAGGAAGGGATGAGCCAAGCCTTCTTGGTGCTGTTAGCCAAATAAAAATAGTTTATAATAATTTTCTAAGGCATTCTGAAAGTTATGTATCAAAGTAGCATGTTTGCATTGTCTGCCTTCTTTTTGAGACAAGGCCTATTATTAATATTCCTCAATCTATGGAAGAGCTTGAGTTGATTCTGAGATTGGTGAAAGCTTAGGTGATTTCACCTGTTCTTTGACACATCTTGATGTTCATTCTAGGAACACAGAAAGTACCTTTACTAAGCTATTGATGAATTCAGTTTACTGCTTCAAGCAGTATTTGTGCACATTCTGTGGAGCATTTATGAGAAGTCAGTCTGTGGCAGGGTGAAAATAGCTTCCTGCCTTTAATGAAAAATAGCATTATGGGTCCTGGTCTTTTTTGTTTTCAGTTTTCCTCATGATTTACAAGATGAAGAGACATTTCCTATAAAAGGTGTCTACTTTCAGAAAGTGCTGTAGGTAAAACACTGGACTGGGTAAAATATGGGAAACTTCACGGCTCATACTTCCTCAATAAATAAGTTCATCTGTCTTTCTCTTTCCTAGGTAAAATATTGTGTTTATAAAACATAAGCTTTACAGACCAAGGCCTGTCCCATATATTTCTATCAGAATTTAAAATACTGTCATAATATAAAAATAATGGTTGCATGGATATTTCTGGTTCAGTGAAGTGCAAGGTTTGGGGATTTTTTTTTGCCTTTTCTTCTAGATGTGGTTTTTTTTTTTTTTTTGCTGTGAACTGATATGTGGAATGGATGTAAATTGTTCTCAAGTCGTATTTAGGAATGCTGTTCTCTGACCAGATTCCATTTTTTATAAAGCATGATGGAGGTCGATTATTTAGGACTGCTTTTTATAGTGCTCACCTTAACTCTTTACTGAAGTGCATAACCACGAATGCTTTCTCCAGGGCTGTCCAGAATGAGACAGAATGTATTAGTTCTTGGCTGGGTCAGGAACTGCAGTGTTGTCCATGGAAAATCTACCATAACAAAAGCCATTGGCTAAACCAAAGTTAAAACAAAACCCTATTATGAATTCTAATTCTTGTCTAAAACTCCTACTTTTTTCCAGTTAGTTAAATAGGTCCTGTTCTGGAATATGGCTTTGAAATGTGTTGGGTATCACAAGGATTTTCGTCATGGTTTGAATTGCAGAAAGTTGATTGCACTGTTTCTGCTAAAAGGCAACGTCTGCAATTTATACTTAAGGTTGTGAAAATGTTATGGTCATTGTTCAGAGTATCAGTTTTACAGGATTTTGTTCAGACTGTCTATTAAAGCTGCTGTTTTCCATCATCTTAATGAGGTCTACAAACCTAAACTTTGGAAAACTTGAATTTTTCTTCTTTCTGAAACCAAATTAAATCACAATTAAAAGCAGTTAGCTGATAGTGGCTGTTGACTGTAATCTCTGGAATTAAAAAATTCTCTTCAACTTTCCCTACTACATAAAAATCCAGAGTAAAACAGACGCTGGGATGTCACCATGACAGCTGACACCTGTCATGGTCTCAGGTGTCATCAATGGCTGCATCAATGGTGCATCAATTGCTGTCATCAATGCCAGCATCCATAGGCTTTTCTTTTGTCTGAAGCTCAGATGAGCTCACCTGTCTCAGTCAAAATACATGGAGTATTTAAATCTAAATGTTAATTGAAGTGTTGTTTTCTTCATCTGATTTTACTGGGTTGGTCTGAGTTACCTGTCCTTGTTTTGCTTAGTAAAGGAGATCCAAATGAAATATCATTTCTCTTCCTACATCTATCTTCCTTTCCTCTGGGACTAAATTAAATGCTGCTGCAGGATAATGTGTTTCAGTTATATAAACACTGTTCTTCATCTGGTTAATTTTACTTCTCTTCCCAGCTTTGTAGTGATCTCTTCAGTCTCAATTTCTGTCTACAGGTAGAACTATTTGTGACCTCTACTTTTTATCTGTTAGGTAGTTAATTATGACCTAACATCTAAGAAGCAGGAAAACAACAAGAATTGCTTGTCTGTGTTATTGGGGAAAGGCCTGGAAATGTGTGACAACTTAACACTCACAGCAAAGCAAATTGTTGCATATACACAATTACTTGATGTACAGGAGTGGGTTAAGGGTATGATGTTGGGGTGTATTTGGTTTCTGTGTGTTTGGTAGCAGGGGGCTACAGGAGCGGATTTTGTAAAATGCTGCCAGAAGCTTCCTCCATGTCCTACAAAGCCAATGCCAGTGGGGTCCAAGGTGGACCCAGCCCTGGCCAAAGCCATCAGCAAAGTAGTGCCTCTGGGTAACAGAGTTAAGAAGATGGAGTGGGGGAGACAGCAGAAAGGGTACACAACAGCTTCATCCGCAGAGAGGAGTGAGAACAGATGACAGAAACATCAAGGTCAGAAGAAGGAGGGGGAGGAAGTGCTCCAGGTGCCAGAGCAGAGATTCCCCTGCAGCCCATGGAGGTCCACAGCAGAGCAGAGATCCACCTACACCCGTGGAAGACACCACGCCAGAGCAGGTGGATACCTGAAGGAGGCCTGTGGGAAGCCAGCACTGGAGTAAGCTCCTGGCAGGACTGCTGACCCCATGGAGAGTGGAGCCAACACTGGAGCAGGTTTGCTGGCAGGACTTGTGACCTCATGGGGACCCACGCTGGAGCAGTCTGATCCTGAAGGATTGCACCCCATGGAAGGGACCCACAATGGAGCAATTTGTGAAGAACTGCAGCCTGAGAGAAGGACCCCCATTGGAGAAGTTCATGGAGGACTGTCTCCTGTCGGAGGGACCCCGTGTTGGAGCAGGGGAAGGGTGTGAGGAGTACTCCCCCTGAGGAGGAAGGTGTGTCAGAGACAATGTATGATGAACTGACCAGAACACCCACTCCCCATCCCTCTCTGCTACTGGGGGAGGAGGAGGAGGTAGAGAAAGTAAATTTAGGGAGGTGAAGTTGATCCTGGGATAAAGGGAGGGGTGGGGGGAAGGTGTTTTACAATTTTTTTTTTTCTCATCCTACTCGGATTTGCTTGGTTATAAGTGAAATTGATTTCTTCAAGTCAAGCCTGTTTTGCCTGTGATGGTAATTGATGAGTGATCTCTCCCTGCCCTTATCTCCTTATATTTTCTCTCCAGAGCCCAGCTGAGGAGGGGAGTGATGGAACAGTTTCGTGGGCACCTGGCATCCAGCCAGGGTCAGCCCACCACATGGAGCTTGGCTTAATTTCACCTAGTGCTCTTTATTATCCAGGATCATGCTGCTATGCCAATTGTCTTGCATTCCAAGTGACAGCAGCTGAATGCTTTTGAAATACAAGGTCAATGCTCTAATGGCAAAAGGATTTTTCTGTTCCATTCTAGCACAAAGATTTTAGTAATTTGTAGAAGTCAATGAGATGATTAGAGCTGTAAATTTATTTTTGAAAAACTGTAAAACCAAACTAGGTCTACTTTTTTGTGTATATTTCCTTGGGGTCATACACTGCATTTCAGCAGAGGAACTTTTGGTAACCATCCAGAAATTTAGGATCAGGGTTCAGCATTGCCACTGTTCTTCTCTAAGTTCTCATGGGTTGCAAAATGTGCGTGAGCCCCTCCGCTACTCATAAATATTCCATTTCATACCTGCCCAGGTCTGCTAGATGGAACGCAAGTGTCAAATGCATTGGTGTGCATTTGGGGAAGAATAAACTACATTCCAAGAAGGAAAGAGATATTTCAGTCTATGTTGCCTGTGCAAAGTGTGGTGGCTCCTTGCTCCATCTGTGTGCTTCAGAATGGTCGATCTGATTTTGGCATGCAGGATGTCACATTGCTTGTGGTGGCTCAAAGAGTAATATCACTGGTAGGAAAATGGTCTTTATTTTCAGTTTTTAAAAAATTGGTCTTACTGACTCCATTTGAATTTTATTCTTAGTTACAGAACTTTACAAATTTGGAAGTAAATTAAAGTACTGTGGTTATTTTTTTTTTTATTGGTAATGAGCTACATTTTGAAAAACATCGTTGGAATAAACATGCAATTTGAAAGAATGATAAACAAAAAAATAGTAAATAGTAGTTTAAAAGTTAAATAAGAAAAGATGGCCTGTTAGTGCATTGGATTAATTCATGTAATGACAGCAGTTTCAACTAGAATTAGAACTGTAGTAAAAGAATGTAGAAAAAAAATTCCCATTAATAAGATTCAAGAGGCAAAGCTGCTTTGCTGACATACCCAAAATGTACCAGCTCACAAGGTGTCATATGTCTGTCACAGACATAAAGGATATTAAATTAGAGACACTTAAAATGGCCATAGGAGTAAAAAAATCAGGAGAATCTGTAGATCTTCTCTCTCTGTTTAGGAATGCTTGTATTTCTGAAAGCACATGTCTACAGTTGTTTTGCCTTAGGGATGTCAAGTGTTCTTAAAGATTGAGATATGTAAGGAAGTAATTGGGGGTATAGCATGGAGGACATAGATCCTAAGCAAGGGACACAGAAATGGGCAGCAAGCAGAGACAAACCCAGCAGTATCACATGGAGAATTACTTGATCAACACAGGAATCCTTGTATAGGATGAAGGAGAAACGCTATTGTTTAAGGCAGTAAAAGCCATACCAGTGAGTTTGTATCCTTGGAGTGTTTCTCCTCTGTGAGCATTGATAGGAAAATGTAGTCGTTTGATACTAATTGAATAAGGAAAAACCACAGAGTTTTAGGAGATACAGAAAAAAACATTTGACTGCATAAAAGGATTGTCCTTTCAGAGCTTTCTTTCTTTTTTTTTTTCCCTCCACAAGATTTCTGTGTTATGTTTTAGAGGTGATTGAAGACTTTCTAGAAGGTTGCTTCAGATAGGAAGGAAGGAGTGTTCCTCCTGGATGTGCAGTCTCTGTCACAGAGGCAATTGCTGATTCTTCAGAATATGCTTGGCAGGACTTCAGAATCAGTACCGACCTTTAATTTCTTTTCCACTTTTGCATCACCTCTTGTAATGAGAGCAGAAGGAGTTGATAAAAACCTATGTTTCTTTATGCAGCATGCAGCTTTCAAAACAATAACTATTTTAAAGTTCATCAGAGCACTTTCCCGAGCATCTGTGGAAAGGGACTGTGTAGTGAGGGTGGTGTTTCCCATGAGAGACACAGTTCAGCCTAAGGGGCAAAGGTGCACCTGCAGGACAGGTTTTTCAGCAAGGGGTGGCCAATAGAGGACACTGCTGCAGTGAGATCAGATGGCACTGCATTACCTGGCCTCAAGACTGAAAAAAAAAATACTGCCCTGTGCTGTAAAAAATACTTATTAAGGCCATCAAGTATGTGAAACCTTTCTGGGTAGGGCAGTGATTTACCTGGGAGAGAAGCCCTCAAGTACTTCGAACTGTGGAGGTAATTGGGCACTGCTGGCACAGGCATGGCATAAGTTGGCATTAAGATCTGGAAGTGGTGGCTATGGGAAGCCTGGTGGGAGGCTTTCTCATTGCTCTGGTGGTGATGCCTAGGACGCTTAATACAACCCCCTTGTCCACTTTTCCTATTTAAAAAACAATAAATGTTTCTTTTGTGCTGCCACTATTCTGAATGGCTCATGAGCTTTCTCTTCATATCAGGACTGTAGCCTTTTCTTTCCAAACAAAATGAGAACAATTCAAGTCCTGTTCCCTGAAAAATCATCGCTACAAAAGTTTGGGTAAATGTGAAAAGTGAGCTTCCTGTTGGCTGAAGGTGCTTTGTTTCTTGCTGGGTCTCATTCAGTTTCTTTCCAGCCATGCCTCATAAGAACACTTGCTGCCTTCATTTTCACTTGTATATATACCCTTAAGTAAGATAAAATGCCATTGTATTGTTTCCTGATCTGTACACCTGGAATTGTTTAAATAACTCTTATAAAATAAAGACTTCCACAGCGAGTCCTTTTTTAAAATGAATAACTGATGTAGTTTTAAGCTTTTCTTTCTATTAAAAAAAAAAAGGTATTGGGGAAATACAAATTAATTTTTACCTATTCAACAGCCTATTTACACAGTGATGTGTAGAGAACTAGTGAGGACGAGGAAGAGAGAGTTTGGCAAGAGTAATTTCAGTGGACATCGAGAGGCATGACCAAATGTGGAGTAGGCATGGAGATTGGGATGGGAATTCCAAGACTGAACACAGTCTTGTTTCCTGCCTTTGAATGTGGAGAAGGGCAGAAAATAGAGCAGTAGCTGCAGATGCAAGAGAAGCCAGGGAGCCTGATTTTAACTACTTTTTCTTCTTTTGGTCTTTCTGGAGTGCCCACTTCAGATACTAAAACCAAAACCTTCTGTTCACATGAGGTTGATGTCTGCCCCTTTCTGTGTCTAAACCGCTGCCTTTGGCAGTGCTCCTTATGGAGGCGTCTCCATCTCAAAACCACCTGGCCTTGGAGCAGGAAGGCAGTGATAGCTGCTGACCTCCATTTCGCTGTTCCTGCCTTCTCCATTAGACCACCCCTGCCCCTGCCTCCTCTCTCTTTCTTTTCTATTAAACAGCTTGCAAACTTCCTCTGTTTAACCTCTACCTTGGTTACTACTTTTCCTCAGAAAGAGAGCAATACATTTGACTTTTGTATATTGTCCAATTTCGTTGTAACTCTATCCATCCTTTCTGATTGTCTGGATTCACCTTGGTATCCCCTATCAATCTTGTGCCTCTTAGCTTGTCACTCAGCTCCTCTATACGTTGTCATCCTTCGGCTGTTGACTGCTTCTGCTTTTGATTCTGCTGTCATTGGTTATCCTGTAAGGACAATTTGTTTAATCTTTTTCCCATTTAAAGCTCCTTGTTCCGTATTAGTTAAAAAGTAATGCAACACTCCAAGTCATTTGGCAGGCCTGGTTTTGGCTATTAAATAATTAGAAAATTTTTCTTTCCTTTTTTTTTCACATGGGAAGATACAGAAAAAATGATAACTTGAAATATCATTTTGAAAATTGCATTTATTTTTCTGAACAGTGAATGTATTCTACCAGAATTGAATGTTTCTGTGATAGTGTTTGAAATATACCGTTACTGAGATGCATGCCCTGTGCCAAGCATATTACTTGTAAGCAATAAATCAGCTTATCTTCAAACAAATTAAATCTGACAGCTGGCCTTTCATCACTCCCTATCAAATGAACATGTCGGACTGTTCAACTCATTAACTCCTGCTTAAGTCAGTATCCATTCTGGGTTTCATATGAAGGGAAGTCACGATAGCCTTTTAGCATCCATTCCTTAAGGAAGTACCTAAGGTTTCTCCTTCAGAAAGAAAGATTTGAAATCTCCTTCCCTCTCAGCCTCAATTCTTTAACCCTGGGGAGGAATTCGTGGGGCTGTTGGAATACTTTGGTGGCAGTGACAACAGGGAAATTCTGGCAAATGGTACAGAAAGGCGTGTATCTTCTCGTTGTCCGCATATACAATTGTAGCATTGTGAATGATGCTGTTTAAAGGAAAGATGAAAACAAACTCTTTTGGTAGCCAGCCTCTGACTTTTGAACACAGATCAGCTTGGACTGAGGTGTTTTAAATTGCAATACCTGTTACTTAGACACTGTGTAATAGCATATGGATCAATCGTCTCCTTTCTGTCGGCATGTGTGGGAGGATGCCAGGGTACATGGATATAGCTTCTGCAGATGTCAAGAGGAAGCAGAGAGCCCTAAGGAAAGCATTTCCAAGAAATGATCTGTTTAGAAAGAGTTTTCAGCTGAACTGTGTTGTATGTGGGTCAAGCAGTATTAACTTTACTGTGCTAGATTTTGGACAATATACAGCATAGTCTTTTCACAAACCATTTATAGACTGAACTGGAACACAGACTGATGAGATAAAGAAGTGGAATTTAAACAGGGCTGTCGAGTCTTCTACCTCTTCTAAGACTTGCAGAACTGACTCCTTTCTCACACTTCTCTGCAATCCTCTGCACTTTTTCATGGTCTTTTTTTGACCTTTTTGCTTTCACTTGACTCAAATTTAATCACAGGCATGTGATGTAATGCGTGAGAAGATGCCCAAGAGGTCTTCAGATAACTCTGGAGAATAAAAATATGTCAAATTTTAGCAGACTTGAATGCAATGAAAGACCATGTTTATCCCTGGCAGAAGCCCCATGTTAGCACGAGTGAATAAAATGTTGTTGATCCAAAAATAGAGGTAAGCATGAATTAAAACAAACAAACAGCAATTAATTCTTTGACTTTTATGGAGTTTGGTTCATTATTGTATATTTAAAAAATCTGAAGTTGTTTGGAAATTACAGCTCAGAAATAAACAGGCTTAGGTTATTCTATTTTGTTTATGACTGTGCCATTTCTTGTAAGTGAAATACCCAATTAGAATTTTCAATAAGTTTTCTTACCCCCTCCAAGTTCAGATTTCTTTTTAACGTTAATTTTTGTGGAGTGCTATAAGTAAGTCAAGAAACTATGATCTGAGTTAGATTCAGAAGGTTGGAGTAATAATTAGTTGGATAAGTAAGGGAGCATCATGGAAAGAAAATGTCTGCTTGGCCTGTAATGAATGAAAAACTGAGAAACAGATGGCGGCAGTAAGATCAGGCTCATAATGAAGTCCCAGAGAGTCCTTTGCTAGGACTTCATTATGCTTATAAATGTCTGGGAAGAGGGGATCAGTGCTGGGTTGTCATCGTGCTGCCTATTGGGAAAGGCTATCCTAGAACTTGTGGCAAAGACATACACATGTATTTCATGATGTTAAACAACTGGCCAGAAAGAAACACAAATGTAACTTCTTGTCCGCAGATGAAAAGTGATGCACCTACCTAGGCATGTGATAATTTCTAAATCAGCTGCTTCTGTTTTGGAAAAAAAATCTGGAAGTTGAAATGGATTGTATTTTGAAAGCCCCAGCTTCAAAACTCAGCAGTGGTCAAGCACACAAATGGGATGTTAATAGTGGCTTGGAGCCAAGACAGCAGATGCTGCTGATGCCCACAGCACTCGAGTGCCATGCACATTCCTCAGTTGTGTGTGCAGTCCTGTCCATCCCTGTTTTTTCTGTGATGTACAGAGAAGAGTAGAGAATATGTATAAAAGCCCTGAAACTTATTCCAAGACTAACACTTTTTAGCATGGAGAGGAAAGCCAACAAAAGGGAAATGGAGTTGAGGTCCATACAGCTGTGAATAATGTGGAAATGTTAAGTAGGGAATTACTGTTTGCTGTTTTTCATCACATGAGCAATAGGTGATAGTTCTTAAATAGAAATAGAAAACAGTTTTTGCACTTAATTGCCAAGTGTAATGTCACTTCTCATAAAAAAATGTAAACCCTTAAAAATGTCACTAGATTGTAAATTCTGTGCACTGCTAATGCATGAGTGAAACCTAGGTGTCAAGCGTGCAGATAACTTTCATTCTGAAGTAGCAAAATTGATCGTGTTTTTCGGTTCCTTCTTAGTTTCCATCTCAACTTTAAATTAAAATGCTTCCGACCATATAAAGGTCATATGTGATGTCTGCTATTTAAGCTGAAGAAACTTGAAAAGCCCCGAAAGTTACAATTGTATGTATGAGCGAGTGTATGTGTGCATTGAAAGTTTATTTTCTATTTAAAGAAAAGACCAGAAATTTTATTTGAATATAAAGTTGCTTTCTCTCAGCATCTGGATTCTTACCCTAGTTGTCACAGTTAGCAGCATCAAATAGGTTTAGATTTATTCTTCCGTGATGATAATCAGTCTCTCAGAGAGATTATTTCTCTCATTAGTGTCATATCACAGTGGAAATACATTTTTTAATTGAGGTTGGGTATTGTGAGGGAAAAAGAACAATTCCTGCTCTTCTTAGGTTGTTGCAAGCATTCTGGCTGAGGGGATGCTGCTGCTATTTATGCACTCTAGGACAGAATGATCACTGGAAGCCCTTGGCTCTCCTCTTTCCTTTTCTTTTAAAGATAAACTGTAAAAAGGAAACGTGCAGGGATATTTGGTATATCAAGAGAAGAGAGACCAAACATAGAAACAGACTCTGACTTTGCAGAGTCTTTGACTCATTATATTGAGTTTATCATAGTCCTTTTAAGAGACGTAATAAACATTTTCTAAAAACTTGTTATTCTAAATCTATGTTTTACTAGAAAAAAATACCTTGAGTACAAAAGAGAGAACTTGCTGCACCCCAGCCTCTTTACATCCAAAAAGTTTGTGTTGGCAAGAGAATATGAAGGTAAAACCAATTTTTGACACTGGGCAAAACAAGAAGATTGCCTTTGCTACAGACAGTGTAATCTTTACAGATGAGTTGACCAAAAACCTCACAATAGACTGATTTGGAGGTAGGCATTTCTCTGCACAACAAAATTTGGAACACCTAGAGATCTTATCTAATGACTCAGAAAACTACTTATGTCTTTACATTTCATCAAGACAAGAGGATAGTTGAGTAGAACTCACAAGTTTCTATTTAGGCTTTTGGGTTCCATGACTGCAAACATTCTTTTCTGTGCCGGTTTAGAGATATGTCATAAATACATTAGGTTTTGGCAGGATAAGAGGGAGAAGGATATTTGTTCTCCCAGAAGTGGGGAATTGTATTCATTTTTCATGTGCATGCTAAAGCATTGTTGGAGAAAAATATTTGAAAGGGTTTCAAAGGGGTCAGTGGCCTATTGGGACAGACTCCCTTTTCCAGGTCTGGACCAACTCTTGGCATAAGTTTGCCTAAAACTTCCTTTTCCAAGAGATTCTGCAGCTTCTCTTTGGAACATTTTCAAGTATTTTACTGTTCTTGCAGTCAAAAAGTTTTTCCTAAAATATAACCTAATCCTCCTTGCTTATCATTAAATTTCTCCATGTCCTAACAGTGTATCTTTTTCCCATGCAGTAGTCCTTTCTATATACAGATGTTTATGACCAAGTAATTTTTTTTCCACCTCCAGACTAAACAACTCTGGTTTGCTCAGTTGTATTCCATATGTCATGTTTTGTACATTTTTCTTTGTTTTCTGTCTTTCTTGGACTCTACAGAGTCTCCTGTCCCTGGAACTCTGTTGTTCATAGCATTAAATTGTTTGAAGTCTCCCTGGAATGCATTTTGGTCTGAGCTATCTAGCACACTCCTGCTTTAGGGAAATGTTGGATTTACCTGTTTAGATGTCACCCGAGGCTCCAGAATGATTAGAAATCTATAGCACATAATTTTTAAAGGTGCTTCTTACTTGTTATGCCTATCCTTGTCTGTCAAAGATTTTAAAGAGCAATGACTTCATTGTATTTGTTTTGGGGTCACTGACTGAAAAAAAATTGCTGTTAAACATCGAGCCCAGCTTCCAGTCCCTGTGGATCCCTGATGGAAATGCTGTGTTTTCAAGGTGATTTCCCAGTTGCAGCTATTGATTGGGAGCTGTTATTCTACCATCTTAATCCAGTTATGTGCCTTAGTGATGCTGAATACTGCTGATTTTTTAATCAGAATGCCATGCTATAACAACTCAGATATCTAATCTAAGTTTGCCAGGTGTATCTATGTAGTTACCTTAATCAACCAAATTGTTATTTCATCAGAGAGTAAAACCAGGTTTATTTGACAAAATAGATTTTTTTCCACAGAATTGCATCGACCAACCCTCATTATATACAGATCTTCTAATTCTTTATTTCCTCAGTGTATTACGTTTATCAGGAGAAGTGTCAGGCTAACTAAATTTATCTGTCAATGTTATCTGAGATGACATTTTGTTTTCAGTTGGTACCCTTCCAAGCTTTAAAAGATTCTATAGCAGCCAGATATTTATATTTCAACAAGACAGACTATTTTTCAGTTTTGTCTAGCTTTTTGGATGATATTTATCCAGCTCTTCTGATTTTA